>OZ034813.1:0-252747 GCA_964030455.1 Linum trigynum | reverse complement strand
ATTTTCTTTCGATTTTGGAGGCTACAGATCACGGATTCGGCTCGAGGCTATTCTCCACCGATAATAAAGTCTATTGATCCTATTCTGCGCCGATGATTAAGTCAATTAAGCACCGAATTGGGCCAATATATTTTGGGATGGCATTTTCGTAATTATTTGATCAATTTTTTTTTCGAAAGGCCATTTTACTTGGATTTTGAAGGATAAAGATGGTGGATTCGGCCTGAGGCTATTCTTCAACGACGATTAAGTCCATCCAGGGCCAATTTCGGCGGATTTCTTCCGGGTCAATTTTTGGCAAACTCCAAAGGGGTACCATCACAGATTTCGGGCGATTTTTCCGAAATGCCATTTTCTTTCGATTTTGGAGGCTACAGATCACAGATTCGGCTCGAGGCTATTCTCCACCAATAATAAAGTCTATTGATCCTATTCTGCGGCGATGATTAAGTCAATTAAGCACCGAATTGGGCCAATATATTTTGGGATGGCATTTTCGTAATTATTTGATCAATTTTTTTTTCGAAAGGCCATTTTACTTGGATTTTGAAGGATAAAGATGGTGGATTCGGCCTGAGGCTATTCTTCAACGACGATTAAGTCCATCCAGGGCCAATTTCGGCGGATTTCTTCCGGGTCAATTTTTGGCAGACTCCAAAGGGGTACCATCACAGATTTCGGGCGATTTTTCCGAAATGCCATTTTCTTTCGATTTTGGAGGCTACAGATCACAGATTCGGCTCGAGGCTATTCTCCACCGATAATAAAGTCTATTGATCCTATTCTGCGCCGATGATTAAGTCAATTCAGCACCGAATTGGGCCAATATATTTTGGGATGGCATTTTCGTAATTATTTGATCAATTTTTTTTTCGAAAGGCCATTTTACTTGGATTTTGAAGGATAAAGATGGTGGATTCGGCGTGAGGCTATTCTTCAACGACGATTAAGTCCATCCAGGGCCAATTTGGGCGGATTTCTTCCGGGTCAATTTTTGGCAGACTCCAAAGGGGTACCATCACAGATTTCGGGCGATTTTTCCGAAATGCCATTTTCTTTCGATTTTGGAGGCTACAGATCACGGATTTGGCTCGAGGCTATTCTCCACCGATAATAAAGTCGATGGATCCTATTGTGCGCCGATGATTAAGTCAATTAAGCACCGAATTGGGCCAATATATTTTGGGATGGCATTTTCGTAATTATTTGAGCAATTTTTTATTCGAAAGGCCATTTTACTTGGATTTTGAAGGATAAAGATGGTGGATTCGGCCTGAGGCTATTCTTCAACGACGATTAAGTCCATCCAGGGCCAATTTCTGCGGATTTCTTCCGGGTCAATTTTTGGCAGACTCCAAAGGGGTACCATCACAGATTTCGGGCGATTTTTCCGAAATGCCATTTTCTTTAGATTTTGGAGGCTACAGATCACGGATTCGGCTCGAGGCTATTCTCCACCGATAATAAAGTCTATTGATCCTATTCTGCGCCGATGATTAAGTTAATTAAGCACCGAATTGGGCCAATATATTTTGGGATGGCATTTTCGTAATTATTTGAGCAATTTTTTTCGAAAGGCCATTTTACTTGGATTTTGAAGGATAAAGATGGTGGATTCGGCCTGAGGCTATTCTTCAACGACGATTAAGTCCATCCAGGGCCAATTTGGGCGGATTTCTTCCGGGTCAATTTTTGGCAGAATCCAAAGGGGGTACATTCACAGATTTCGGGCGATTTTTCCAAAATGCCATTTTCTTTCGATTTTGGAGGCTACAGATCACGGATTCGGCTCGAGGTTATTCTCCACCGACAATAAAGTCTATTGATCCTATACTGCGCCGATCTTTAAGTCAATTAAGCACTGAATTGGGCCAATATAATTTGGGATGGCATTTTCGTAATTATTTGAGCAATTTTTTTCGAAAGGCCATTTTACTTGGATTTTGAAGGATAAAGATGGTGGATTCGGCCTGAGGCTATTCTTCAACGACGATTAAGTCCATCCACGGCCAATTTGGGCGGATTTCTTCCGGGTGAATTTTTGGCAGACTCCAAATGGGTACCATCACAGATTTCAGGCGATTTTTCCGAAATGCCATTTTCTTTCTATTTTGGAGGCTACAGATCACGGATTTGGCTCGACGCTATTCTCCACCGATAATAAAGTCTATTGATCCATTTCTGCGCCGATGATTAAGTCAATTAAGCACCGAATTGGGCCAATATATTTTGGGATGGCATTTTCGTAATTATTTGAGCAATTTTTTTTTTCGAAAGGCCATTTTACTTGGATTTTGAAGGATAAAGATGGTGGATTCGGCCTGAGGCTATTCTTCAACGACGATTAAGTCCATCCAGGGCCAATTTTGGCGGATTTCTTCCGGGTCAATTTTTGGCAGACTCCAAAGGGGTACCATCACAGATTTCGGGCGATTTTTCCGAAATGCCATTTTCTTTAGATTTTGGAGGCTACAGATCACGGATTTGGCTCGAGGCTATTCTCCACCGATAATAAAGTCTATTGATCCTATTCTGCGCCGATGATTAAGTTAATTAAGCACCGAATTGGGCCAATATATTTTGGGATGGCATTTTCGTAATTATTTGAGCAATTTTTTTCGAAAGGCCATTTTACTTGGATTTTGAAGGATAAAGATGGTGGATTCGGCCTGAGGCTATTCTTCAACGACGATTAAGTCCATCCAGGGCCAATTTGGGCGGATTTCGTCCGGGTCAATTTTTGGCAGAATCCAAAGGGGTACATTCACAGATTTCGGGCGATTTTTCCGAAATGCCATTTTCTTTCGATTTTGGAGGCTACAGATCACGGATTTGGCTCGAGGTTATTCTCCACCGACAATAAAGTCTATTGATCCTATACTGCGCCGATCTTTAAGTCAATTAAGCACTGAATTGGGCCAATATAATTTGGGATGGCATTTTCGTAATTATTTGAGCAATTTTTTTCGAAAGGCCATTTTACTTGGATTTTGAAGGATAAAGATGGTGGATTCGGCCTGAGGCTATTCTTCAACGACGATTAAGTCCATCCACGGCCAATTTGGGCGGATTTATTCCGGGTCAATTTTTGGCAGACTCCAAAGGGGTACCATCACAGATTTCGGGCGATTTTTCCGAAATGCCATTTTCTTTCGATTTTGGAGGCTACAGATCACGGATTTGGCTCGAGGCTATTCTCCACCGATAATAAAGTCGATGGATCCTATTGTGCGCCGATGATTAAGTCAATTAAGCACCGAATTGGGCCAATATATTTTGGGATGGCATTTTCGTAATTATTTGAGCAATTTTTTTTTCGAAAGGCCATTTTACTTGGATTTTGAAGGATAAAGATGGTGGATTCGGCCTGAGGCTATTCTTCAACGACGATTAAGTCCATCCAGGGCCAATTTTGGCGGATTTCTTCCGGGTCAATTTTTGGCAGACTCCAAAGGGGTACCATCACAGATTTCGGGCGATTTTTCCGAAATGCCATTTTCTTTAGATTTTGGAGGCTACAGATCACGGATTCGGCTCGAGGCTATTCTCCACCGATAATAAAGTCTATTGATCCTATTCTGCGCCGATGATTAAGTTAATTAAGCACCGAATTGGGCCAATATATTTTGGGATGGCATTTTCGTAATTATTTGATCAATTTTTTTCGAAAGGCCATTTTACTTGGATTTTGAAGGATAAAGATGGTGGATTCAGCCTGAGGCTATTCTTCAACGACGATTAAGTCCATCCAGGGCCAATTTGGGCGGATTTCTTCCGGGTCAATTTTTGGCAGAATCCAAAGGGGGTACATTCACAGATTTCGGGCGATTTTTCCAAAATGCCATTTTCTTTCGATTTTGGAGGCTACAGATCACGGATTCGGCTCGAGGTTATTCTCCACCGACAATAAAGTCTATTGATCCTATACTGCGCCGATCTTTAAGTCAATTAAGCACCGAATTGGGCCAATATATTTTGGGATGGCATTTTCGTAATTATTTGAGCAATTTTATTCGAAAGGCCATTTTACTTGGATTTTGAAGGATAAAGATGGTGGATTCGGCCTGAGGCTATTCTTCAACGACGATTAAGTCCATCCAGGGCCAATTTGGGCGGATTTCTTCCGGGTCAATTTTTGGCAGAATCCAAAGGGGATACATTCACAGATTTCGGGCGATTTTTCCAAAATGCCATTTTCTTTCGATTTTGGAGGCTACAGATCACGGATTCGGCTCGAGGTTATTCTCCACCGACAATAAAGTCTATTGATCCTATACTGCGCCGATCTTTAAGTCAATTAAGCACTGAATTGGGCCAATATAATTTGGGATGGCATTTTCGTAATTATTTGAGCAATTTTTTTCGAAAGGCCATTTTACTTGGATTTTGAAGGATAAAGATGGTGGATTCGGCCTGAGGCTATTCTTCAACGACGATTAAGTCCATCCACGGCCAATTTGGGCGGATTTCTTCCGGGTCAATTTTTGGCAGACTCCAAATGGGTACCATCACAGATTTCAGGCGATTTTTCCGAAATGCCATTTTCTTTCGATTTTGGAGGCTACAGATCACGGATTTGGCTCGACGCTATTCTCCACCGATAATAAAGTCTATTGATCCTATTCTGCGCCGATGATTAAGTCAATTAAGCACCGAATTGGGCCAATATATTTTGGGATGGCATTTTCGTAATTATTTGAGCAATTTTTTTTTCGAAAGGCCATTTTACTTGGATTTTGAAGGATAAAGATGGTGGATTCGGCCTGAGGCTATTCTTCAACGACGATTAAGTCCATCCAGGGCCAATTTTGGCGGATTTCTTCCGGGTCAATTTTTGGCAGAATCCAAAGGGGATACATTCACAGATTTCGGGCGATTTTTCCAAAATGCAATTTTCTTTCGATTTTGGAGGCTACAGATCACGGATTCGGCTCGAGGTTATTCTCCACCGACAATAAAGTCTATTGATCCTATACTGCGCCGATCTTTAAGTCAATTAAGCACTGAATTGGGCCAATATATTTTGGGATGGCATTTTCGTAATTATTTGAGCAATTTTTTTCGAAAGGCCATTTTACTTGGATTTTGAAGGATAAAGATGGTGGATTCGGCCTGAGGCTATTCTTCAACGACGATTAAGTCCATCCAGGGCCAATTTGGGCGGATTTCTTCCGGGTCAATTTTTGGCAGAATCCAAAGGGGACATTCACAGATTTCGGGCGATTTTTCCAAAATGCCATTTTCTTTCGATTTTGGAGGCTACAGATCACGGATTCGGCTCGAGGTTATTCTCCACCGACAATAAAGTCTATTGATCCTATACTGCGCCGATCTTTAAGTCAATTAAGCACTGAATTGGGCCAATATAATTTGGGATGGCATTTTCGTAATTATTTGAGCAATTTTTTTCGAAAGGCCATTTTACTTGGATTTTGAAGGATAAAGATGGTGGATTCGGCCTGAGGCTATTCTTCAACGACGATTAAGTCCATCCACGGCCAATTTGGGCGGATTTCTTCCGGGTCAATTTTTGGCAGACTCCAAATGGGTACCATCACAGATTTCAGGCGATTTTTCCGAAATGCCATTTTCTTTCGATTTTGGAGGCTACAGATCACGGATTTGGCTCGACGCTATTCTCCACCGATAATAAAGTCTATTGATCCTATTCTGCGCCGATGATTAAGTCAATTAAGCACCGAATTGGGCCAATATATTTTGGGATGGCATTTTCGTAATTATTTGAGCAATTTTTTTTTCGAAAGGCCATTTTACTTGGATTTTGAAGGATAAAGATGGTGGATTCGGCCTGAGGCTATTCTTCAACGACGATTAAGTCCATCCAGGGCCAATTTTGGCGGATTTCTTCCGGGTCAATTTTTGGCAGACTCCAAAGGGGTACCATCATAGATTTCAGGCGATTTTTGGGATGCCATTTTCGTAATTATTCGATCAATTTTTTTTTCGAATGGCCATTTTACTTGGATTTTGAAGGATAAAGATGGTGGATTCGGCCTGAGGCTATTCTTCAACGACGATTAAGTCCATCCAGGGCCAATTTGGGCGGATTTCTTCCGGGTCAATTTTTGGCAGACTCCAAAGGGGTACCATCACAAATTTCGGGCGATTTTTCCGAAATGCCATTTTCTTTCGATTTTGGAGGCTACAGATCACGGATTCGGCTCGAGTCTATTCTCCACCGATAATAAAGTCTATTGATCCTATTCTGCGCCGATGATTAAGTCAATTAAGCACCGAATTGGGCCAATATATTTTGGGATGGCATTTTCGTAATTATTTGATCAATTTTTTTTTCGAAAGGCCATTTTACTTGGATTTTAAAGGATAAAGATGGTGGATTCGGCCTGAGGCTATTCTTCAACGACGATTAAGTCCATCCAGGGCCAATTTGGGCGGATTTCTTCCGGGTCAATTTTTGGCAGACTCCAAAGGGGTACCATCATAGATTTCAGGCGATTTTTGGGATGCCATTTTCGTAATTATTCGATCAATTTTTTTTTCGAATGCCCATTTTACTTGGATTTTGAAGGATAAAGATAGTGGATTCGGCCTGAGGCTATTCTTCAACGACGATTAAGTCCATCCAGGGCCAATTTGGGCGGATTTCTTCCGGGTCAATTTTTGGCAGACTCCAAAGGGGTACCATCACAAATTTCGGGCGATTTTTCCGAAATGCCATTTTCTTTCGATTTTGGAGGCTACAGATCACGGATTCGGCTCGAGTCTATTCTCCACCGATAATAAAGTCTATTGATCCTATTCTGCGCCGATGATTAAGTCAATTAAGCACCGAATTGGGCCAATATATTTTGGGATGGCATTTTCGTAATTATTTGATCAATTTTTTTTTCGAAAGGCCATTTTACTTGGATTTTGAAGGATAAAGATGGTGGATTCGGCCTGAGGCTATTCTTCAACGACGATTAAGTCCATCCAGGGCCAATTTGGGCGGATTTCTTCCGGGTCAATTTTTGGCAGACTCCAAAGGGGTACCATCATAGATTTCAGGCGATTTTTGGGATGCCATTTTCGTAATTATTCGATCAATTTTTTTTTCGAATGGCCATTTTACTTGGATTTTGAAGGATAAAGATGGTGGATTCGGCCTGAGGCTATTCTTCAACGACGATTAAGTCCATCCAGGGCCAATTTGGGCGGATTTCTTCCGGGTCAATTTTTGGCAGACTCCAAAGGGGTACCATCACAAATTTCGGGCGATTTTTCCGAAATGCCATTTTCTTTCGATTTTGGAGGCTACAGATCACGGATTCGGCTCGAGTCTATTCTCCACCGATAATAAAGTCTATTTATCCTATTCTGCGCCGATGATTAAGTCAATTAAGCACCGAATTGGGCCAATATATTTTGGGATGGCATTTTCGTAATTATTTGATCAATTTTTTTTTCGAAAGGCCATTTTACTTGGATTTTGAAGGATAAAGATGGTGGATTCGGCCTGAGGCTATTCTTCAACGACGATTAAGTCCATCCAGGGCCAATTTCGGCGGATTTCTTCCGGGTCAATTTTTGGCAAACTCCAAAGGGGTACCATCACAGATTTCGGGCGATTTTTCCGAAATGCCATTTTCTTTCGATTTTGGAGGCTACAGATCACAGATTCGGCTCGAGGCTATTCTCCACCAATAATAAAGTCTATTGATCCTATTCTGCGGCGATGATTAAGTCAATTAAGCACCGAATTGGGCCAATATATTTTGGGATGGCATTTTCGTAATTATTTGATCAATTTTTTTTTCGAAAGGCCATTTTACTTGGATTTTGAAGGATAAAGATGGTGGATTCGGCCTGAGGCTATTCTTCAACGACGATTAAGTCCATCCAGGGCCAATTTCGGCGGATTTCTTCCGGGTCAATTTTTGGCAGACTCCAAAGGGGTACCATCACAGATTTCGGGCGATTTTTCCGAAATGCCATTTTCTTTCGATTTTGGAGGCTACAGATCACAGATTCGGCTCGAGGCTATTCTCCACCGATAATAAAGTCTATTGATCCTATTCTGCGCCGATGATTAAGTCAATTCAGCACCGAATTGGGCCAATATATTTTGGGATGGCATTTTCGTAATTATTTGATCAATTTTTTTTTCGAAAGGCCATTTTACTTGGATTTTGAAGGATAAAGATGGTGGATTCGGCGTGAGGCTATTCTTCAACGACGATTAAGTCCATCCAGGGCCAATTTGGGCGGATTTCTTCCGGGTCAATTTTTGGCAGACTCCAAAGGGGTACCATCACAGATTTCGGGCGATTTTTCCGAAATGCCATTTTCTTTCGATTTTGGAGGCTACAGATCACGGATTTGGCTCGAGGCTATTCTCCACCGATAATAAAGTCGATGGATCCTATTGTGCGCCGATGATTAAGTCAATTAAGCACCGAATTGGGCCAATATATTTTGGGATGGCATTTTCGTAATTATTTGAGCAATTTTTTATTCGAAAGGCCATTTTACTTGGATTTTGAAGGATAAAGATGGTGGATTCGGCCTGAGGCTATTCTTCAACGACGATTAAGTCCATCCAGGGCCAATTTCTGCGGATTTCTTCCGGGTCAATTTTTGGCAGACTCCAAAGGGGTACCATCACAGATTTCGGGCGATTTTTCCGAAATGCCATTTTCTTTAGATTTTGGAGGCTACAGATCACGGATTCGGCTCGAGGCTATTCTCCACCGATAATAAAGTCTATTGATCCTATTCTGCGCCGATGATTAAGTTAATTAAGCACCGAATTGGGCCAATATATTTTGGGATGGCATTTTCGTAATTATTTGAGCAATTTTTTTCGAAAGGCCATTTTACTTGGATTTTGAAGGATAAAGATGGTGGATTCGGCCTGAGGCTATTCTTCAACGACGATTAAGTCCATCCAGGGCCAATTTGGGCGGATTTCTTCCGGGTCAATTTTTGGCAGAATCCAAAGGGGGTACATTCACAGATTTCGGGCGATTTTTCCAAAATGCCATTTTCTTTCGATTTTGGAGGCTACAGATCACGGATTCGGCTCGAGGTTATTCTCCACCGACAATAAAGTCTATTGATCCTATACTGCGCCGATCTTTAAGTCAATTAAGCACTGAATTGGGCCAATATAATTTGGGATGGCATTTTCGTAATTATTTGAGCAATTTTTTTCGAAAGGCCATTTTACTTGGATTTTGAAGGATAAAGATGGTGGATTCGGCCTGAGGCTATTCTTCAACGACGATTAAGTCCATCCACGGCCAATTTGGGCGGATTTCTTCCGGGTGAATTTTTGGCAGACTCCAAATGGGTACCATCACAGATTTCAGGCGATTTTTCCGAAATGCCATTTTCTTTCTATTTTGGAGGCTACAGATCACGGATTTGGCTCGACGCTATTCTCCACCGATAATAAAGTCTATTGATCCATTTCTGCGCCGATGATTAAGTCAATTAAGCACCGAATTGGGCCAATATATTTTGGGATGGCATTTTCGTAATTATTTGAGCAATTTTTTTTTTCGAAAGGCCATTTTACTTGGATTTTGAAGGATAAAGATGGTGGATTCGGCCTGAGGCTATTCTTCAACGACGATTAAGTCCATCCAGGGCCAATTTTGGCGGATTTCTTCCGGGTCAATTTTTGGCAGACTCCAAAGGGGTACCATCACAGATTTCGGGCGATTTTTCCGAAATGCCATTTTCTTTAGATTTTGGAGGCTACAGATCACGGATTTGGCTCGAGGCTATTCTCCACCGATAATAAAGTCTATTGATCCTATTCTGCGCCGATGATTAAGTTAATTAAGCACCGAATTGGGCCAATATATTTTGGGATGGCATTTTCGTAATTATTTGAGCAATTTTTTTCGAAAGGCCATTTTACTTGGATTTTGAAGGATAAAGATGGTGGATTCGGCCTGAGGCTATTCTTCAACGACGATTAAGTCCATCCAGGGCCAATTTGGGCGGATTTCGTCCGGGTCAATTTTTGGCAGAATCCAAAGGGGTACATTCACAGATTTCGGGCGATTTTTCTGAAATGCCATTTTCTTTCGATTTTGGAGGCTACAGATCACGGATTTGGCTCGAGGTTATTCTCCACCGACAATAAAGTCTATTGATCCTATACTGCGCCGATCTTTAAGTCAATTAAGCACTGAATTGGGCCAATATAATTTGGGATGGCATTTTCGTAATTATTTGAGCAATTTTTTTCGAAAGGCCATTTTACTTGGATTTTGAAGGATAAAGATGGTGGATTCGGCCTGAGGCTATTCTTCAACGACGATTAAGTCCATCCACGGCCAATTTGGGCGGATTTATTCCGGGTCAATTTTTGGCAGACTCCAAAGGGGTACCATCACAGATTTCGGGCGATTTTTCCGAAATGCCATTTTCTTTCGATTTTGGAGGCTACAGATCACGGATTTGGCTCGAGGCTATTCTCCACCGATAATAAAGTCGATGGATCCTATTGTGCGCCGATGATTAAGTCAATTAAGCACCGAATTGGGCCAATATATTTTGGGATGGCATTTTCGTAATTATTTGAGCAATTTTTTTTTCGAAAGGCCATTTTACTTGGATTTTGAAGGATAAAGATGGTGGATTCGGCCTGAGGCTATTCTTCAACGACGATTAAGTCCATCCAGGGCCAATTTTGGCGGATTTCTTCCGGGTCAATTTTTGGCAGACTCCAAAGGGGTACCATCACAGATTTCGGGCGATTTTTCCGAAATGCCATTTTCTTTAGATTTTGGAGGCTACAGATCACGGATTCGGCTCGAGGCTATTCTCCACCGATAATAAAGTCTATTGATCCTATTCTGCGCCGATGATTAAGTTAATTAAGCACCGAATTGGGCCAATATATTTTGGGATGGCATTTTCGTAATTATTTGATCAATTTTTTTCGAAAGGCCATTTTACTTGGATTTTGAAGGATAAAGATGGTGGATTCAGCCTGAGGCTATTCTTCAACGACGATTAAGTCCATCCAGGGCCAATTTGGGCGGATTTCTTCCGGGTCAATTTTTGGCAGAATCCAAAGGGGGTACATTCACAGATTTCGGGCGATTTTTCCAAAATGCCATTTTCTTTCGATTTTGGAGGCTACAGATCACGGATTCGGCTCGAGGTTATTCTCCACCGACAATAAAGTCTATTGATCCTATACTGCGCCGATCTTTAAGTCAATTAAGCACCGAATTGGGCCAATATATTTTGGGATGGCATTTTCGTAATTATTTGAGCAATTTTATTCGAAAGGCCATTTTACTTGGATTTTGAAGGATAAAGATGGTGGATTCGGCCTGAGGCTATTCTTCAACGACGATTAAGTCCATCCAGGGCCAATTTTGGCGGATTTCTTCCGGGTCAATTTTTGGCAGAATCCAAAGGGGATACATTCACAGATTTCGGGCGATTTTTCCAAAATGCAATTTTCTTTCGATTTTGGAGGCTACAGATCACGGATTCGGCTCGAGGTTATTCTCCACCGACAATAAAGTCTATTGATCCTATACTGCGCCGATCTTTAAGTCAATTAAGCACTGAATTGGGCCAATATAATTTGGGATGGCATTTTCGTAATTATTTGAGCAATTTTTTTCGAAAGGCCATTTTACTTGGATTTTGAAGGATAAAGATGGTGGATTCGGCCTGAGGCTATTCTTCAACGACGATTAAGTCCATCCACGGCCAATTTGGGCGGATTTCTTCCGGGTCAATTTTTGGCAGAATCCAAAGGGGACATTCACAGATTTCGGGCGATTTTTCCAAAATGCCATTTTCTTTCGATTTTGGAGGCTACAGATCACGGATTCGGCTCGAGGTTATTCTCCACCGAAAATAAAGTCTATTGATCCTATACTGCGCCGATCTTTAAGTCAATTAAGCACTGAATTGGGCCAATATAATTTGGGATGGCATTTTCGTAATTATTTGAGCAATTTTTTTCGAAAGGCCATTTTACTTGGATTTTGAAGGATAAAGATGGTGGATTCGGCCTGAGGCTATTCTTCAACGACGATTAAGTCCATCCACGGCCAATTTGGGCGGATTTCTTCCGGGTCAATTTTTGGCAGACTCCAAATGGGTACCATCACAGATTTCAGGCGATTTTTCCGAAATGCCATTTTCTTTCTATTTTGGAGGCTACAGATCACGGATTTGGCTCGACGCTATTCTCCACCGATAATAAAGTCTATTGATCCTATTCTGCGCCGATGATTAAGTCAATTAAGCACCGAATTGGGCCAATATATTTTGGGATGGCATTTTTGTAATTATTTGAGCAATTTTTTTCGAAAGGCCATTTTACTTGGATTTTGAAGGATAAAGATGGTGGATTCGGCCTGAGGCTATTCTTCAACGACGATTAAGTCCATCCAGGTCCAATTTGGGCGGATTTCTTCCGGGTCAATTTTTGGCAGACTCCAAAGGGGTACCATCACAGATTTCGGGCGATTTTTCCGGAATGCCATTTTCTTTCGATTTTGGAGGCTACAGGTCACTGATTCGGCTCGAGTCTATTCTCCACCGATAATAATGTCTATTGATCCTATTCTGCGCCGATGATTAAGTCAATTAAGCACAAAATTGGGCCAATATGTTTTGGGATGGCATTTTCGTAATTATTTGAGCAATTTTTTTTCGAAAGGCCATTTTACCTGGATTTTGAAGGATAAAGATGGTGGATTCGGCCTGAGGCTATTCTTCAACGACGATTAAGTCCATTCAGGGCCAATTTGGGCGGATTTCTTCCGGGTCAATTTTTGGCAGACTCCAAAGGGGGTACCATCACAGATTTCGGGCGATTTTTCCGAAATGCCATTTTCTTTCGATTTTGGAGGCTACAGATCACGGATTCGGCTCGAGGCTATTCTACACCGATAATAAAGTCTATTGATCCTATTCTGCTCCGATGATTAAGTCAATTAAGCACCGAATTGGGCCAATATATTTTGGCATGACATTTTCTTAATTATTTGAGCAATTTTTTTCGAAAGTCCATTTTCCTTGGATTTTGAAGGATAAAGATGGTGGATTCGGCCTGAGGCTATTCTTCAACGACGATTAAGTCCATCCAGGGCCAATTTGGGCGGATTTCTTTCGGGTCCATTTTTGGTAGACTCCAAAGGGGTACCATCACAGATTTCGGGCGATTTTTCCGAAATGCCATTTTCTTTCGATTTTGGAGTCTACAGATCACGGATTCGGCTCGAGGCTATTCTCCGCCGATAATAAAGTCTATTGATCCTATTCTGCGCCGATGATTAAGTCAATTAAGCACCGAATTGGGCGAATATATTTTGGGATGGCATTTTCGTAATTATTTGAGCAATTTTTTTCGGAAGGCCATTTTTCTTGGATTTTGAAGGATAAAGATGGTGGATTCGGCCTGAGGCTATTCTTCAACGACGATTAAGTCCATCCAGGGCCAATTTGGGCGGATTTCTTCCGGGTCCATTTTTGGTAGACTCCAAAGGGGTACCATCACAGATTTCGGGCGATTTTTCCGAAATGCCATTTTCTTTCGATTTTGGAGTCTACAGATCACGGATTCGGCTCGAGGCTATTCTCCGCCGATAATAAAGTCTATTGATCCTATTCTGCGCCGATGATTAAGTCAATTAAGCACCGAATTGGGCGAATATATTTTGGGATGGCATTTTCGTAATTATTTGAGCAATTTTTTTCGAAAGGCCATTTTTCTTGGATTTTGAAGGATAAAGATGGTGGATTCGGCCTGAGGCTATTCTTCAACGACGATTAAGTCCATCCAGGGCCAATTTGGGCGGATTTCTTCCGGGTCCATTTTTGGTAGACTCCAAAGGGGTACCATCACAGATTTCGGGCGATTTTTCCGAAATGCCATTTTCTTTCAATTTTGGAGGCTACAGATCACAGATTCGGCTCGAGGCTATTCTCCGCCGATAATAAAGTCTATTGATCCTATTCTGCGCCTATGATTAAGTCAATTAAGCACCGAATTGGGCCAATATATTTTGGGATGGCATTTTCGTAAATTTTTGGATGATGTTTTTCGATAGGCCATTTTACTTGGATTTTGAAGGCTAAAGATCATGTATTCTGCCCGAGGCTATTCTTCAACGATGCTTAAGTCTATTAAGCACCGATTTTGGAGGATTTCTTCCGATTTCATTTTTGATAGATTCCAATGGGATATCATCACATATTTATGGTGATTCTTCCGAAATGTCATTTTCTTTTTATTTTGAAGTTACATATCACAAATTTCGCCCGAGCATATCATTCTCCTCCAAAATCCGCTTAAACCGAAGCTGGCCCACATTCACAAAGCCACCTCCTTCGGTTCTTCTTTAGCTCACATGCTGGGCCGGCTTCCATGAAAAAGTCCATTACCGGCTCATTTGAGTGAGCCACCACAAGCCCGCAATCCTCCTCACTTAGATCACATTTAGGTTGGCCTGCGCCGTGTTAGTATCTGCTAAGTGCTAACCCATATAGCAGATTAACTTTTTCGCCTAAACTCAGCTCCTTCCCAGTTCCCACCAAGGTTCATTCCTTTCCCGATTAAACCGACAATCCAGAAGGCCATTATGCTCCGTTTAAGGTTTCGTATCTTCAATGCTCGCCAATAACCGGTGAGTAGTTCTTATTGCTCACATGTTTTCATTGACAAGGGGGGAAGTTCCCGGTTTCCTCCATGCCTGTCGTAAAGCATTCAGCTTGCAGCAGAATTTCAGCTTAGTGAACGTCAAATTGAAATGGGTTAAAGATAGTGTTCTGGACAGGGTCGTCTCTGGCCACGGAGATCTGAAAGCTGTCTGCTTTCTCGTTTCCATAATCTCATCTGCTCCCAACCATTCCCTCCCTGTCTACTCCCTCATCAAGCATCGTGGCCAATTAGGATTCCCTCTCGATCTCAAGCTCTCAACTTTCCTTAGGAGATACCCAACAATATTCCATGAACACCACATTCTCGACAGTGGTGGAACACGGGTACCTTCCTTCCAATTGACTCCTGAGGCATTGGATCTCCACCAGGAAGAGCTAAATGCAATGGATCAAAATAGAAACGATCTCATAGAGAGGCTTTGCAGGCTTCTCATGCTCACCAAGGACAGGTCTCTACCTTTCCAGACCATTGACCAGCTGAAATGGGACTTGGGATTGCCTTACCATTACCATGATTCCTTAGCATTGCACCATCCCGATAAGTTCTGTTTGATTCGCTTCCCTGATGATCGTCTAGGGTTGAAGCTCCGAATATGGGATGATCAACTCGCTGTTTCGCAGTTGCAGAGGAAGGCTCCCCAAAAAGAGCTAGAACATGGTTGCTTAAGGTTTCCAGTTGGGTTCACCAGAGGATTCGGGTTAAAAAGAAAGAGCATGGTTTGGTTAGAAGAGTGGCAGAAGCTTCCTTATACTTCGCCTTATGTTGATCCATCGTGTTTGGATGTGAGGACAGATGTGTCGGAGAAGAGGATTGTGGGAGTGTTTCATGAGCTGCTTCATCTGACATTGGAGAAGATGACCGAGAGGAAGAATGTCAGCAATCTAAGGACATCATTGCGTTTGCCTCAGAAGTTTACCAAGGTGTTCGAGCGCCATCCTGGCGTGTTTTACATATCGAAGAAGTGCGATACTCAGACTGTTGTTCTCAGAGAAGGATATGATCGTGGAGAGCTCCAGGAGAAGCATCCTCTTGTTGATGTCAGGGTGAAGTATGCAAGGTTGATGAAGAGAGGATTTCTGGAGAGAAGTATGGGGTTGCATAAAAAAAGTGAAGAGACTGTAGAGGAAGAAGGGATTATCAATAACCATCAGAGATTATATGGGTGAGTAGCATACACAGATGAAACTAGCCCCTGCCAAATTCTGTTGATTACAGCTAGCCAGCTACTGTTGCTATTAGCGAAGGGGTTAAGCTTACATGATAACTAAAGTAAGGTATACTGAGGCGTTTCCAGTTCTTTCATAATGAGGGCTTGGAAATTCCTGGAATAGGAGAAGATGTTGCTGTGCAATTCAATTAAGCTTCCAGTATGTGGAGAAAGAGGAATTGAGTTCCCTTGACTACTGATATCTTAAAATAATGTATACTGAGGCGCTGCCAGTTCTTTCATAATAAGGGCTAGGAAGTTCCTGGATTAGGATATCAGATGTTGCTGTGTAGTTGAGTTAAGCTTCCAATCTGGGAAAGTGGGAATTGAGTTCCCTTTTTTTTCCCCGGTTAATGAATTGAGTTCCCTTGACTGCTGCAATATCGTAGTTTCATTTGACAGAAGTGCAGTCCAGGCCTTTTATATTGTGTAAACACAATCAATAAAAGAGAAGTTTCAGATCATGTTCCATTTTGATACATCTTCTCCCTCCCTCTCATTTGCTGTGTTACAAAGTTCAAGCAGGATTAGGATGAGCAGAAATTCAGCTATCTCGAATCAACATTCGAGTCAGATTTGACTGGCTACACAGATAAATAGACTGAGTTGCACTCATATAAATCAAATCAAATACATTTTCGGCCGGATTTTCATCGTCCTGGTCAATCACATAATTCACCATCTGGTCTTAAATTATAGAAGCCCTTCTGCTTGAATGAGCATGATAACAGTTTTCACTCCAAAAAATCTGGTGATGTTGTTCCAATCTATTCCACATAGTAACAAAAAAATCCCACGCAACTACAAAGCTTTCTAAATTTCTATGCCTTTGTCCTTACAAAGCATTACATAATGAACCCAAAAACAAAGAAAGAAAGAACTGCATCTCATTTGTTCATCAGAGCATAAAATGCCTTCCCATTCAATCCAAGACCCCGGTCATTAAAATACGAATGAAATTTTGCTTCTCTCTATCAGCGAACCTCTGCGCCAAAGAAGAAACCAGAACGAAAAATCTCGCGGTTCCTACTTTTCTCTTCTCCATCAAAATGCAACTTGAAGATCATGTATCATCGACTTGTGAGTGAAACACAAAACTTGGAAACGTTGTTGTGATGTCCCTATTAGAGAAACGATAGGAGTTGGTTAGTCGACCAGTTGTGTATACACAAAAAGCTGGAAATTTGAAAAGTTAAAGCTCACTTGAGATATTGAAGAGTCATGTTCTTCAAAAGTGAAGGATGTCGCAAGACAAGACTTCTCCATTCTTCCTTGTCAATCTTACCATCGTGCTTGGTATCGGCCTCCTCAAACGTCTAAAATACAAAACATGCATCAACAACCATACTGGATCCCGAGTTTCTGAGTAGTATATGCGACAAAAGGAACATGACATATTGATAACACATGCGAACAATTTAGCAGCATTCAAATAGATTAATTATATAAGAGTAGTGGTACCTTGTCAATGATGCTTTCAATCACATCATCCGACAAATTCATACCGGATTCAGCAAGTGTGGCCACTACCATTTGCTTCACCTGCACAAATTAATCCTGACAATCATCAAAGGGATTTCTAAGGCATTGATGTTGTAATGAAGGAAGTTGGAAACTTTCAGGCCATTCACATGCAATAATCATTGGTTAACAAGAAAAAGGGCATAATTGACGAAATTTTGAAGTGTTGTAATCTTGATAAATTTGGAGCTAGATGACATCCAGTTTTTCAAGCGATTCACCATGAATAATGAAGAGAAATTAACTCAATCTAATGGAACTGCTTCAAATCAAATTTTGCTGTATCTTGAAGTTTCATTATGAGTGTTAGCGTTTCATACCTCCTGCCTCTCAATGAAGCCTTGCTGTTTGAGATCGTATAATTGGAATGAAACTGCAGAAGATAACAAGTGTGGCATCTTTAGATACATCCAAGTATTATAACGAGGCAAAATATTTTTTGGAGAATTCAAGAGATCAATGAACCAGAACATAACAGGTGGGTTGCAGGCACAAAAGGGCCGTGTGTGAAAAAAAAACCATGTAACTTACATGAAGCATGAATCTAGTCACTTACATTCGATCTTATCATCAATAGGTGCATTGGGGTGAAAGACTGACAAGGCATGTGCAAACTCTTCAAAACCAAGCACACCATTATGTTTCGAGTCAAACAAATCAAATACCTTCAAAAGATTCAGATATGAACAAAAGAGTTATACTCTGGTGAGAAAAGTTCAACATCACACAAGAGAAAGGAAAGGACATCAACAGTGGACAGAACAAGAAGTGATAGTCTGTAGGTTAAATGAAAAGAAGAATACCCGGTCCGCAAATAAGCTCTCTTTCTTATTCGTTTTAAATAAGGCCAATTGAAATTCTTCCTGCAACAAAAATGTTCATAATACCGAGTGATTGCTGTATTCAACGAGCAATAAATGTTTAAAGGCCTAACAACTAATTCTCCATTATGAGTAATTTTGCTTACCTTGTTGATCAAACCATCGTCTATCACCGCGCTACTGATCTTCTTAAAAAGTTCGTAAAGTGCTTCTATTTCGCTAACACTAACTGCATTCACCAAAAGCACACCACCTCGTTCAATGGCCTAGAATTCAGCCACAGTGAGCAATAACATTTACTAGACACAATTTTCACAGACGACCAGAAATTCTACCCAGCCTCTCTGCCCATAAGATTGATAAATTTACAAAGAAAAAAGAGTTAGTTAGTTAGTTAGACATACAAACTGTTTCTCTTGCAAGAGCCTCTGGATCTTGCAGCCCTCTGAGTTGCTTATACAAATCAGCATCACAACAATTCGCAATTGCCGCACACAAATGCTTCAATCCGTCTAGGAACTGCTCCATGTTCGTCCCCAAATATCAGCACAATCCATACCTGTCACAAAATTTGAGTTCCACAGACATCATTCATCCATAATTGAGCCAAACAAACGATCAACTGGAAATCTCAGTACGCGATGGATCGAATCTCAGCTAAAAACCAAAATCACAGCGTTCGAGACTAACAATTCATCCAATTCAATTTAAACCTAACGAAATAGCCTACGATCATCCACCGGGGGAAAGACACAAACTTTCTGATCCAGAAGAACACAACCCGCCAAAATCACACAAACCCACAAGGGATCAGAGACTATTGAGAGGACCCGTCTAAGAGAAACGGCGCAACACCGAGCAGAAGAGAGAGTAAAGGGCACACCTTTGAGCAGAAGCAGAGATAAGAAGGGAAGGGGGAGAGTTGAGAGTCTGAGACATCTGCGGTTTCTCGGTGTCTCAATGGATCGAGAGGGGAAGAGAAGGTTTTGGGGCAGATGTACGGCAGGGGGAAGAGATAAAATAAAATAAGCGAAAGGGGGAAAAAGAAAGGAGATTTGTAAGTTGTGTTTTGTTATTCCTCCATTGACGTATGAGCAAGTAAATGATTGGGACTGAGATTGTTTTATTGGGATTATTTTCCTTAGAATAATTGAATAAAGGGGGAAAGAAGGTAAAAGGTAACGTAGATGCAAACAACAGTAAGAAAACTGGAGAGGGCAGACTGAGACAGGGCTTTGCTCTTGGTCTTAATTAAAACAGTGCAGCCGCTACCTATAGAATTTTATTAAATGATGGTTTTCATTGATTTTTTTTTTTTTGTTCTTCTGTCCAATTATTTTATCTTTAAAATTGGCTTTGGTTTGTTTATTTGGAAATTGTATTTGTTTGAGTTGTTGGATGTATTTGTATTCCTTATAGAAAAGAGAATAATCAATGCAATTATGTGATTATAACACTACTTAAATCGACCTATTAATTGGTTGATGTTAAAATTGTACTACGGCTGTGATATGATAATGAATCCATGATGTATTAATATAAAAGTATGAGAAAATCATATCATATGCTCAATTATGAACACATCAATGAATTCATATAGTGGTATCACCCTTATAAAAAGAGTACTTAAGATCAGGCTCAATTGGTTGTACTCTCTCTCTCTCTGATTGGACTGAGAACTTGAGAAGAGTGGTTGCACATCAAAATTGAAGACACACACATGACACATGGGTGTTGAAAGTAAATACCAAGGTTGTCAACCCGCGGGTCGACCACTTTGACCCTGACTCGGTGAGAAAAACGGGCCGCACACACCTGCCGGGTCGACCGTTATACGGTACCGGGTTGAAGGTCAAATTGTGTCATTTTTTTCTTTGATTTGCGAAATGCGCATATTTTCCGATTTTTTTTTCCGCCTAACTCAATTTTTGGAATCCTAAGTTGAATATTTGAATATTGATGTATATACGTGTGTGAATTTTCACTTTATGCTAGATCTAAGTACGATATGTTATTTTGGTATAATAATATATGTTATAGCTCATATGTTAGATAAGATTTGATATAATTTATAAGGAAAGTACAATATAATGACTCTTTCCATATTTCCGGACCAAACCGGACTAAAACGGTTGACCCATTAACCCTTGACCCACTAGCTCGATCGGTTCCTCAACCCGGACAACCTTGGTAGATACTCATTGAAGTTGAGAGGGTTGGGTGAAAGTTTAGACCCACATGAGAATTGAAGGGCTATCATATCAGGCAGCCAAGAGTCTTATTTCCTTGAAACCTTTCATGATTTGAACAAGAATGACAATTTAGCAGGCCCAGATCCAATGCAAATATTCCATGATTCCATTTTAGAGCTTGGATATTCCGACTTCAGTCCAAGCCCAAATACGAACCCAAAAGCCCAAACGCGGGTACCAAAACCAAACCTTGTTAATTCTTATCCTCAACATTCTGACAGACACTGGCACACCACTGCTGCTCTCTCTCTGCTCTTGCTCTGGCATCCATCGCCGCCGGCCGCGCGAAGATGTGGCTCCTGTCATCGGCCGTCGCGCCCGGAAGCTCAAGCCTCCGATTCCCAAAGGTACTTCCTTCCATCCTCTCTATCTCTTTCCGGGGTAATTCACGGTGGTTGCTTTGAATAGTTACGGCTTACGTACGCTGATTTCGTAGGCAGAAATGGAAGGGAATAGTAGTAATATACTGATCACCCGCTTTGCTCCTCCGGTAATCGCTGCAATCCTCGCTTTATCCCCCCTCGCGCCCGTTTCCCCCGGTATCCTCCTGCCCCGCTCCAGATTCTCCGTCGTCTTCATTCGCCGTCGTATTTAATTGCGTTTTGTTGTAGTGTCGGCAGCAGCAATGAGTGGTGCGGAAATACAGAGAGGGGCCACGTTGTTCCGACGGAGTTGCATCGGGTGTCACGATGGCGGCGGGAACATCATTAAATCGGTGAGCGAGTGCAGTCAAGATTGCAGCATTGAGTTATGCGTAACTTTAAATACGTGGGTAACGCTTTGCAAATGTCTAGGGCGCATCACTCTTCACGAACGACCTGCAAAGGTAAAAAAGAAGAAGGGGTGGAGGTTGAGTTGAATAAGCAAAGCAAAGGGCATCATCTGTTCTGCTGTTGGCTTTCGAATGGTTTTGCAGAAATGGAGTAGAAACTGAAGACGCCATCTACCAAATTACCTACTTCGGCAAAGGAAGAATGCCGGTACTGCCTCTCGCCCACAATGATGACTAACCCTGAACCTCTCCTAATTGCACATGATCTGATCTCACGCTTTCTACTTGGGTTATGCTGCGATTTGGTTCCGTTGCAGGGATTTGGGGAGACTTGCAGTCCAAGAGGTCAGTGCACGTTTGGACCACGGCTGAAGGATGAAGAGATCAAGATGTTGGCAGAGTTCGTCAAGGCACAGGCTGATCAAGGCTGGGCTAACAACATCCCTCTAACCGACGACGATTGAGTTCGTCGTATGATCAGTTGTATCCGTTAAATTGTGTACTAAACAGATAGCAAATTGGTTATGGTATTATTATTACAGTCTCTATTAGAAACAACTAGTTTGAACATTAATTATTGATCAATCCGATCACAAGGCCTCATCATATAAAAAGGAACTCTACATTTTCTTTTACTGCCCAACATGAATAACTCTCTTGCTCTTTTCCCCCCTCCTCACTTTTTACACAAACGAAAGAACAGAAACTACCAACTATGAAATTAGTTTGGCGCTCAAAATGAACAACTACTTCTGCTACCTTAACCTATCTATCCCTACCTTTATCCCTTCCATGGGTTGATGATCCACTTCTGCTCCCCATTATTCTCTTCCTGTCCAACTTGCTTCCTTCTTTCCCTTTCTCTACCTCTTCTTCTATTTCCCCTCTCACCAAGATATTTCTCTCATCTTCCACCTTCCCCTTCCTACTATCTGGTCTTTTCACCCTCTCATGCTTATTACTCCTTATGCTACTGCTCTCTGGTGTTGAACTCTTCAAATGTAGCTTACTACTCAAATCTTCAGCAGCCATTGCTGATGGTGCCGGCTGCTTCCCGTTAAAGGAAAGTTCCTGAGACAACATTCTGCTGTTCGAACCACCACCACCACCACCACCTTTGATCTCCTGCTCAAAGAAGAGAACTTGAACGACAGTTCTTAGCGGCAGCCTCTCGTTCTTGACAGCGTGGGCTCGAACTTCTGGTGACAGTTTCTGACAGTCTAACGTCCTGCAGAGTCTCTTTCTATCTGCCTTGCTCAAATAAGGATGCTCCTGATTAACCATTGATTGAAAGTAATCGGGAAGTTAGAAACTTATAAGATCAGAAAGTTTTTGTTCATAAGCATATATCGGCACTTTTTGAAATATGATACTAAGGATGAAGATTCGATATGATTCAGACATAAGTCATTCGGGTTGACCAATATTTTTTTGCATTGTTTCTTCCACATAGCTAAATGCTAGTGTATTTTGCATAATGTGAGACATATGGCATACCTTCAAATAGTTGTTGATGGCCTTGTAAAGCTCGTCGTGGTTTCTTCTTGCAACATCCGGTAGAGCTTCAGCAAGAGAAACAAACTTTGACACGGGCATGTCAGGATCTTTTGCCACCACTTGAAGGTAAGAATGAATGAGCTTTCCGATCCTCCGAATTGATGCCACAACCTGACTCTCTTCCACAGAAGCTTCCTGCGACACACGTCTCCAAACCACCAAGAAACTCTCAAGCACAGCTGCAACTGAGTCAATATCATAAACCTGCTGACCCAAATGTGAAGGGAACAATATGTCACTCAAAGTTGCCTCCTCAAGTTGCACGCTTGATCTCCTTATGAGCTCTGCCTTTGTAGCAGGAGACGTGGCCAGGTAATTTGCAGTGTTAAGAAGCCTGAGAAGAAAGCCGATGGATACCGAGCCCCTGTCCACAGGGATCATGCTCACGATGGTTTCAAGGACTCTTCTCTGACTTTCCTTGTCTGACACTACTTCTCCGGGTTCTGAGCTTTCCGAGGGGCGAATTTTTGTGGTGTCTGGAAGCCAACGAGAGGCGTACACATGTAATGCTTCTCCAATGAGCTGAGGTGGCAGCAGGTACGTTGATTTCAGGGCTGTGATGATGCATCTGAAGAGGTCTATGTCGAGGTCTGATATGTCTTCTGTCCACCAATCTTTTGGGACGGATTGCTCGTGCTTGTTGAACCCTGGTCTTGTGTAAGTATATGACCATCTGACCTGCAATGTTTTGGTCACCAAATAGCAGTAAGCCAATAGGGTGAAAGTTTTTGAAGGTGTTGTGGTTGTATGGTCACTAAAACAATGAGAAGAAAGGGAGATGATGGGATGGAAACCTGCCAGAACCAACCTTAGCAGGAGGCGTGAGGATTTTATCAACAATGGAGTCGATGCATCTCCTGATGATCCCCAGATTCTCAGACCATTCATTCAGCTTCACCGTAGTCTGGAGAGCTGTGATAGAGTCCTTCCAACCTTCAAGGATACACGAGTTGAAGAAAGCCTCGAGCTTAAGCACAAAACTGCCTTGATCAACCGATTCTGTCATCCGAAGGAACTTAGCAGCACAGAATGCCGGCACAAAGTTGTGGGCACTGAGACTGATCGTTATTCCATAGCAGTACTTGGCACAAAGCTCGAATGCTTCTTCCCCTCCAGGAATGTCGTGGAGCTCCATTGTGACAGTGGTGGATTCAGGAATATCAGAACAGAGCCTTTGTAAGAGCCCACATCTTGGAAGGAGTGCAAACTGCAGCTAAGAACAGCAAAATCAGTTGTGAGTATAGGGATACCAAAATCTAGAAGATAGCATTGTGATTTTTTTTATCAATTCGTACCTTGTGGAGCAAATAAGTAACGCCGTTGATTCTGATTTCAAGGTCACTGGGGATCTCTGATGCCAAGGACCTGCATTTCGATAGCAAATTCAATTTATCTGAGTAGATATAGGCATATAGCATTGCAGTCAGATTCACTTAACATAAGAATTTCCTGATTCTGATGCTCTTTTGGAAGATTCAGTAAGACAGTAATGTATACCTTGTTGCCTCTTCTGTATAAAAGGTATCTGGCCGGGTTCCAAGTTTCATAAACTTCATTTTCTCTTGGGAGTCTTCTTTTCCTAGAATCAATTAAGAGGGCATGCCAGCCAGCAATATGCTTTATCTTGAAGAAAATTAACCACCTTTACTGTAACTTTGCTCCCCACAATCTTAAAGAAAGTAAGGCAAAGAAGATTAGGACGAGAAAAAGTGAGTTTGGGAAGGGACAGCTTGGCATTTAGCGGTTCAATATGTACAATCATCCAAGGAAAAGCTATCTAATGACCTTTGACTGAAACAGTTGCTTGTGACAGAGAGGGAGAGAAGATGAAGAAGAAAGACGAAAACTTGGCTTAAATTGTTTCTCCAAAAAAGAAAGTCGCGGTTTCTGTCAAAACTCAAACTTGCAACTGCAGTTTCATTGAACTTATTTAATGCAGCTTCCTGGGTTTGAAGAAGGTAAGACAGAATAATGATAGGCAAAAGTTTCGAAGCAATCCATTTAGAAAGGGACAAAATATAGGTGATCTAGCATCTGCAACACCAGATGGCTAATATTTCTAGGGAATTTGTTCATCATCATTCATATGCATGAACAAAGAGAGATTTAGGAAAGAAATGACAAATTTCGTAGCAAGTTGAGAATAATTCACCTTCAAAATTCACGAACAAAGTTATAGAGACCTTACCTCTTCTTTAAGCTTAGGCCAAAAACAAAGCCATCATCTTCACCAGTCTCTGAAGAAGAAGAAAACCTTTCATACATGGAACATCGTAGCTTCATCTGTTCGAAAGAAAAGAAATTCAGGTAATTTCTATTCAAGACTTAAGTGCGTGCAATGCCATATGAAGCTCTTGCGGAGCTTACAAAGAAGTTCAACTTTCTAGAGAAATATGGGGTTGGAGTTGCATTAAATTGCTCTTCTTTTGGCTGCTAGTGTACATTGTGCACTCTTGTGCTATAAACTCCTGACACAGTTCAAACAAAGGAACTGAACGTTCTGAAAACCCCCTTGTCTCGTGGCTGCAAAAAACGGCCGTGCACCTTAATAAATTTTCTTTGGCGTCAGCAATCACCCAATCAGCCACTAGCATCCATAATTCTCAAATTTCCGTCAAAATATAATTTTGTATTTTGATACTGTAAATTATTCTGATGAATGTTGGTGACTGATGAGTACACTCCAACAAAATAGTACCAATAGGACAACCATATCTACGTACTTGCAATAAATGGTGGAAGATTGAAGTGAAAGCAATACACTGACCAACCACACATGAAAGAAAATAACATCTCGTGATTATTGGCAAATAGTATGACATTTCTATACGGTTAAAGATCTTACTAGCATACTGAACTTGACCTTCCAAGTATTCATTTAACAGTGTGAGCATCTAGGACGAACCGAAAACATGTTGAGGTATCACACAATGACTATTTGGTGGCTTAAAGTTCATAAATGATGGAGCAGTAGTATGGAACCAGGAAAATTTTTTGTGGTCACTTGTGTATAAATAGGAAGCATTAACATCTCTGTCCCGCTTTGCTAAAATAGTTATCCTACTCTATTAAGGGTTGTAGGGATGCATGGTTAAGCATGACATCCACATAAATAACGGCAGAACAAAGGTTGAGGGCAAGGGTGAAGTTACTTTTGTGCCCATCTCAAGGGGCTCGGGCAACTTGGACATGGTGGCTAAAAGAAGGAAGAGAAGTTGGAGCAAAATGCGCTGCTAGCTTTCCAATGAATGCTGTATTAAGTAGCTGAAATTTAAGTACAATTTTACTTGCAACAATTAAGAGGATCACATAAGAAACCATCATCCTTCATCCATATCGAATCTAATATAGATATCTGTCTATCCATCATCAATTGCCCTATTTTCAGTTTTCAGGATGGAAGAATTTCGGATTATGATCATTGTATTTAGGTGGTCCATAGAAGGTTGGGACTAGCTAATATACTGGTCCAGGGTGCTTTAATCACCATTCATTGGTTGGAAACCTAAGCCATCAATGGTGGGTTAGAAAATTAAAGGCAGCTGCCAGAGCTGATATAGCTAAGCATAAAGATCCTGAAGAAAAAGGCAAGAGGTTTGATTCTTAACAAGAAAATTGAAAACTAACTTAGGCTTAATTATTCAGATATAGCTAGTCAGCTTCATAAGTTCACAATACCATACAGAAAACTCTAACAAAAGAAAAGGCGATCAAAAGAATTGAAATGCTTATGTCATGCATGGTCATCAATCCAGAATCATGGCCAAAGGCCAAAACCACACTGGGAATATGCAGACTTTAGCTGCTTCTGTTAGCAGCTCCCCTTTTGAACTTTGATAAAGAAGAAAAGTTGTCAATAAGGACCCAGAGAGTTTACAAAGTTTTTCTCCTTGTCCATATCCTGATAGAATTTTTCTCTCTCAGAAAAGAACACGATGAAGTAAAGTTTGTTTCTTTTTCCATTATATTAACAAACAATTCCTGTAGCAAAGCATTGGCAGAATCTTCTTCTGCATAGAACAAAACAAAAGAGTGCCTTGGAGGCTTTTGTGCGTTGGCTGTTTGAGTGGGGAGACAATTATAACGAGACCAAGCCAGAGATTGGTTTCTATTTGTCAATCAAATCAAACCCTCAATTATATATATATATATATCCCAACACCCAACAGAAGCTAATTAGAAGCCATCACCAATTGGACTGTTCTTGAAACAAACCAAAAAACATAAACAGCACACACAGCAGAAACGAACAAGAACATTTCACTCACAGGGAACTTACCACAAACACCTTATAGGCACTGTAGAGTTTCGCGCCAAGCATCTACCAAATGAAATTCGTGGACATAGCTGCGAGCCGACTGCCACCACCGATCATCAAAATTCCCCCGGCCCTGCCCACAACCGGCGTCCCCTGCCACTGCCGGCGTCGAATTCCTTATCAGAGCCCAGTTCACAGAGGCGGCTGCTGCTAAAGAGTATACTCTTATAACTGTAACGGGAGCAAATTACGACGACATGAAGAACTCACGACTTAAACTGGAGATAGAATTACGAAAGGAAGAAATGTTGAGTATTGGATCTCATGCATGGAAATCAGGGAAGAAGAGAGTAAAGGGGCGAGGAATTGAGGCAAAAGGGGGAAAGGGAAGAGAAAAAGGAAGGAACTTTGGGGTGGTGGAATGGAATGGTTTGTGAATTGTGAGTCTTTGGTGTCTGTGTGACATTACTATAGGAGTCGAGTCACTCTTTTTAATGCCTCACGGAGTCGGAGTCACAGTCACCCCCAAGATTATTGGGAAAGAAAGAGAGTGGCTTGATGGGATTAGTCAATAAGGATATTAAGGGTTGGGGGTTTCTTTTATGAGGATGAATGAGAAATTTAATTTTTTTTTTCCAAATTTCTAATTGTAAGGTAATCGGGGTTACAACATTGTTTATAAATATTCTTACAAATACGAATAAATAAACCCAAGTAATATTAACTTGCATCTCAAACAATTTGTTGCAAAAATGTATTAACCTATTATATCACTAGTTCAGTGATATCAAATTGGTGGAAATTTTATTATTCCCCACCTTGCAATAAGTAATTGCTATTGTATTATTATTATTTATCTCTCGAATAATCAAAATAAAAATATAAGTTAAGTTGTGGCTAAAATAACTTTGCACCTCAAAAAGATCCCAAATTTGAACTCAATAGAGGCATGTTTTAATATCATGCATGCTAAAATCGTTGCAAACATGAAGGGATGATGAAACCACCTTATATTCTTCCATTATGCTCTTTTGTCCAATTGAAAATGTGTGACACCCAAATTTTTTAGGTCCTCCCACAATAGTAAAAAATCTCAAGAACCCTACAACAAAAATTGTAAGTGGGTGGCAAATGGCAATTGCTATTTGCCTGTGAGAGATTGACGACTTTCAACTTTCATTTTTTTCCATTTTATGTTCTCTCCTTTAATTTCATCAAAAAATAATTTGTGCAATCTATTTCTTTCTTTCCCCTCCATTTCCAACACCTTTATTCTGGTGTGGGGTTCATAGGGTAGCAAAATGTACAAACAAATGAGAAACAAAAGGATCCTCTATTCCAAATTCACCTCATCATGTTTCCCCCCACTATCTTGTTCTCATCATGTCCCCCCACACCACCACTATCTTGTTTCGGGTAGAAATGGCAATTGGGTAGGTTCGGGGTGGGTTTCTTGGTACTCAGACCCGTCCCGTGACAAGTCGGGTAATTGATCACGGGTCGCGGGTCGGGGCAGGTCGACACAATGAGCATGCAATTTATATGAAAAAACATTAGAAATATTCGTTATTTTTATTATAAGACTAAGAAAACAAACACTATTATGACAATTGTAGTTGAATTATTGGAGTAATTGAGGTTTTTACTAATTTACAACTTTATTATAGCTAAAATATGATGCAATAAAAGGAAAATTCTAAGTAATTTGACTAAGATTACATGTAATTTAGACAAGAACGTGTCGAGAACGCAGGTCAAACATGTCGAGTAAAACGGGTCAGGTCGAAATTGTCATCTCTAATTTTGGGTATATTCTCCGTCCTTCATTCTCTTGCTCTTCTTGATTTGAATGTCGGCCACGTGTCCTGTCTTGTTGCCGTCTATCTGTGGATTTGACTTTGGATGATAATGAGGACGATGGTGAGATTAATTTTTCGAGGATTGATATTATGGGAATTTTATAGATGTTGGTAGTTACAACTTACAAGTGTCCTATTTTACACACAATCTTGGGGTACAACTTCTCATATGAACGAGTACTTGGCTAAGCATATTAAGTCCTCATTAGTGTACTCATAAGATCTTTCCGTGGTAATTTTATAGATGAAGCAAAATAATGTATGTCTTAACTTAATCAGAAAATAAATTTTTAGTTAACTTGTATTTCCATGGAATAAGGAGCATCACATGAACCTAACAATAGTCTTCGGTTGTTTTGGAGTTATTAGAGTAAGAGCCAAGTTACATAGCTTCCATCAGTTACTCCATTAATTATGACTTGTTCCATGTTTGTAAAATGGTTATGATTTCATTTCTGTCATGATAAAAAATTTCATGATACCATTTTTATCAGTAAAAAAAAAAAACACTAATGACCAATATATTACAAATCCCAAATTCCTAACAAGATACTGAATGACAAAGGAGAAATCCAATCTGTGTTGAAATCCTTACTACAACTAATCTACATAGGGTTGTGTTCATCAATTTCAGTTGAATTTCTCCTTCTCCATTTTGTTGATAGGTTGCAGATTCTTCTTTCCTACCCACTTGATTTGAAAGGGTTAATACAAAAGTAAGAAAGAATGAATGAAAGAAGATGAGATGTTGGCTTTTGGAAGAAGAAGAAGAAGGGAAGAAAAATGGAGGAGGAGATTAGTGTGAGAGAATATTATCATTGCACAAATGCATGGGGCCTCTCCCATCCATTAATTTCATCACAATGTCCCAACTTATGCAGTCACAAGATAGATTTTTTCATCACAATCATTATTGTAATAACAACTCTCTAGACCACCCCTAATCCCCCCTTCTCTTTTATTTATGGTTTCTAAAGTTTTCAAGAACCAAAAGTTGTTGTACAGTTACTAGTCAGGTTAGTTCCTTTTAGCAAATAGTGTTTTTCTACTATGGTTCAATGTAAATGTCCAAGTCAGATTAATCCATATCTTTAAGTTATGTAATCATTATCGTATTCGAGTTCAACTTTGCATTAAATTGTTTTCACTTTTGAAATTTTCTTTTGGTTATATTAGATTCATATGATTTGGCAAACAAAATGCAATAACTATTAAGGAGAGAGACAATCTTAGCTAATCTCTTGACATTAAAAAAAGAAGTTAAGGTTATCTAAGTGATCTTTCAAATTTTGAGCACACATGTCAATCAAAGGCATCAGTATTTGAAGTTGATATGATTTCCACTATTGGTTCCCCTTTGCGACTAGAATATCCCTTATCCTTCCATTACCTTTCACCATGGTAAAAGATGCATGAAAACCAAAGAAAGGCCTCTGGCCCCCATAAGCTAGTCCATAGCTTAGAATTATGCACCAATGACAAAAGGGAAAAAGTGATTGGTGATAGGAGATTATTTACATGACCAATTTAATTTATAACCACCAGCACTACCAAACATAATTCTGTTTATGAAAAATTTACCTTTTGACTTTCCCTTTTGGAGTTGAGGATTGATGGTACTATGTTAATCAATTATCAAAGCAAAAGGTGCCCACCTAATTGCAAAAATAGAGAGATTTAACTAATGCTTAACCAACAAGATGATGCTCACCTACACCCATTCCTCTTCCCCACCTACAGAACTGTACCCACTACCCACTTAGTTAGGTTGGAAATTTGGCCAAAACATCGATCATAGTAGTGCATAATGTAATCAACATGGATAGAAGTAAGGTTGGGAAACGGTGCGGTCTGGTCCAGACCAGACTATATATACGGTCTATGGTCCAGACCGAGAGGCTAAAGTATAGACCACAGATCAGACCACAGACTATACGGTCTGGTCCAGACCACGCCTGTGCGGTCTGGTTCGGTCTGGTCTGGTCCACATAGACCACTCTCAACGAAAAATGAATAATTTGTTTAGTCAACCACACAAAAAATTGAACCAATAACCAGGAAAAATAATTGTTATTTGCCTTAAATCATTAATCCTAACATGCATGAATAATTTTGATACTCTAAATCTTAGTACATAACAAAGATACAAAGTAAAAGCATCCCAACTTGCACCATAACGTCATAAACATTAACATAATGTCATATGGAGACACGATTATCTTTACTCTCTGGTTAAATGTGGTTGTGAATGAAGGAGGGACGAGATTCACAAAACTAAGGTTCAGACTTGGTTGTCGTTGTAGGAGTTGGGAGAGTGGTCGAATGGGCTGTTAACACGTATTGACAAGTCAGTTGGGGCCACGGTTTGGTCCGGTAAACCGCGGTCTAGAACAGACCAAGAGATCAAAACATAAGATAATACAGACCATGGACCAGACCAGACCATACTTAACGGTCTACGGTCCGGACCAAACTGTGCGGTACGGTGTGGACCACGGTTTTTCTAATGGTCTGGTCTATTTTCCCAGCCCTAGATAGAAGTGAATGATATGCTTAACTTAAAAGAAATTACCTTCTCATCGTGAAGAGATTAAAAAAAATTAATTCTAAAAGCAACATTCTGATTATATGTATCTCTCTTTGTTTGATCATATACATTCTTATGCATATATGGTGTGAGTTCGCTCTCACTTCTCCTTATATATTTTCTTTCATGTTTCACCCGCACAAGTAGAATGATACACTTAACTTCAAAATCATCTTACAAGTTTTTCATTGTATGTTAATTCCAACCAATTAGACATTCACATCTCTCTCATATGACTTTCAACAAGTCTCGCTCTCTGAATTATTAAGCCCCAAACAACAAGACTAGAACATGCTTTCCACACACCTTGAGCTACTCTAAGCATAGAGTTAATCACTTTATAAGGTCTAGCCCCAAGAACATATATAATAACCAACTACATACCTTCTTATATACATGCATGCAAAATCTCCTTATAAAGTCGTATGATACTAATGTAATTATCATCAAACAGTGGTTGATTAGCAAGGAAACCCAAACTATCTTTTTAACTTGTAAAAAGAAGTATGCGGGGGATGGAAGAAGTAGATTCCATAGCTACGTAAAAAATGACAAGCACATGTGTAACTAAACTAAGTTGGGGACTTGCGGCCGACAAGGCAACCCAAAGAGTGTAGTTGGATGGATAATCACTCCACTCCACTCCACTCCAAGCCCTAGCTCCTCTTTTCCTTCTATATTATTATTCCATGAGTTTTCTCAGACCTACCTAGCTATGGCATTTATCTTTGCTTTGTAGCTCTGCCTAGCTAGTCAGTTGAAACCCAATCCCAAATTTCCATCGTTGGTTCTAGCATTCCATCCCAACAATAAAGATAACATCATTTCCTTATTGTCCAAAGTTTCATGTGCACTCTTCGAGCGACCAGTTTCATCTGGTTGACATAACATGTAAACATATGAGTTATTTATAGTGCCTCTCGTAAGGATTCAATTTATCAATATGAAGTAAGTTCTTGACATGTTAGCTTAGTATTTGTTCATTAAGAGAGTTGACATTTGAATCCTAAGAGTAAGAGGTAATTAATACTCCAATATTAAAGTTGACTGAAATATTAAGGCACACAAATTCAAGTTTACTGGGTAGATTTTCATGTAACAAAACGTGCAAACGACCATATATATGAATGAGACCAACTTTTAAATTTTTTCCAACAACTTCAAGTTATTGCAACTTAGTAACTGCCTAACTGGTACTTCTCGTCGACTCCAAAAGTTTTCAACAAGCAAATGGAGGAGGGAGGAGAAAGGGGATGACTATGGGTTGTCACCAACTACATGTGTAAGCTTGAAGAGAAATTGGAGTAGCTGGTCAATATCTACTCCAAACCAAATTGCCAAAATTAGGCCCTACTAGCCTAGCTAGGGATCCACAGTACCACTCCCTCTCAGTAGTCTCATACCAAATATCTCCAAGGCAGCAAACCACCAGGCAGGCAGGCAGGCACCAGCAACATTCAATTCAGTACTCTCTCTTACATATATCCCTTCCCACCCAATAAAGTTGCCTTCTTCTACATATGTGTTTTGATGCTGTCGAGGGATTTGTGTGTGTGTGGAAGGTTTCTTGTCTTGTCTTTGTCTATGCATTTCACAGCAATATTCCCTCCCCCCTTTGGCTTCTTGCTTTTCTCTTCAAGATTCCTCTTGGAAGCATATTGTCTGGAGGTAAAATGTAATACAATCAGGTGTTAAGTGATAAAATCTCGAGGGGGATCCAAACCCATGTAATCCATTTGTTAAGTAGCTAAATCTTTGCCAAGGGTTCAATAGCCCACTTATTTGTATTCGTAAAGAGTATGACAATGCTACACGATAGTGATATACATAAATGTTTTGTTATGATTTTTGCTTACACGTTGAATCAACTGTTTAGTAAGTAGGACGTATTGAGTTTGATTTTCAATAAAAGCATATTCCAAATATTATATTTATCATTTTGAAAACAATATGCCGTATTTGTCAATAGAGCCAACTATTGGGGTTTATTTCAAAACGATGTTTTTTATTAGAAGGAAAAAGAGTTCTGTGGTGTCATCCATGATGCACCAATCTTGACTCTCCATCTCAGTTGTTTCTGTTTGTGTTAGTTAGGATTGGAGTATTTGTGAAAGCCCATGTCAACATCTCAAGAAAGGGAAAGTTTGCCCACAACTCTTGGAAATGAGATCCATGGCTTGTCTATTTCATGCTTAAGTCACAGTTTTTAGGGCTATGGTTAAGGAGCTTAACTACTAGTTATGTACAAAGGACCATAATATAGGTTTTGGGTATTAGTCAAGTCCTCTCTCCTTGTGCATCTATCTAATCTGCCTCTGAATGAACTAGAAATGAGATGATTATACAAAAATGGAGGGTACAATACATACAGGCAGCACAAGAATTTTCTTTTTCTTTTTCCTCGGGTCAATGGTGAAAGAATGCAAAACAAGATCCCCTCTTGGTAGCGGAAGAAGTAATTCAGGTGGTTCTGCTGGGCTTTGAAGAGATCCAGGAGGGTGGATTCGCCGATCTGCTGCTTACGGTGCTTGGGATCAGAAGGAAGATCGAGAGATGGCGGAAGAGAGCCCATTGCCGGCCTTCTTCCCCTGTTCTGAAATTTCTCGTAGAGGTAGAGGGGTGAGGAATGCTGTATCTGTATGGCGTTAATTAGTTTGGCTTTCTGTTAATTTTCGCGGTAATGATTTCCCCGGGAAGTGTAGTGAGTGACGTCATGACTTAGCTCTTTCGCTGGTGAAATAATACAATCAGCCCTTAATAGACGCTAAAAATTTTGTCTAGCTAAAACCAACTGCAAGTGGCACAGTTTGATTTCATTCCTGTCCTTTGAGCTTGAATCAAATCTTCAAAGTGCATCAACCCCAAATTACAAACAAAAGTTTCCCATGATGATTGATGAACCTACAACAAAAAGTTTCCCCATGTACAAAAGAACCCGGGGACTGAAGGCTGCTTCAGCTTCACAACAATTTCGAAAATAATCAATTCTCCGACATTCCACTTCAGTTCAAATATAAGTAAGCTAACACATGCCTCTAGATGGATTCCCTTTATCAGTCTCCAAATAAATCATCTTCATCATCATCATACGAGCTCAACTTACTCCGAGAGTTCTCACTCAAACCACTGATAGTCTTTGCCTGACCATCTTTGGCCAAAGAACTCGCCCAAGATGAACCCAGTTTTCCAGAAAACGACTCGTCATAAAGGCTATCATACAACCCCTTCTGCCGAGTTGGAGCTGTTTTGACCTTAGTCAACACTTCTTGCAGCTTGTTAGTAACCCCTTGCTGCAAAAGACCACTACTTTCCTTTGACGAAGTAGCCGCTTCTTTCCCTTTAGGTATCATCACACTCTGCACGAGGGATTCGTATCTCCCCACGAGACTTCCTTCTTTGACCCCAACCGGTCCAGGCTCCGTCCCTACATCTACACCGTCTGAAAACCCGACAACCTCTACCAGCTCACCACCAACGTGATCTTTGAACATAACTCTTGCTTTCTTTCTCCTCTTTGCATCTCTCTCTGACTGCTGCTGGCTGTCATGTTTTTTTCTGATTAAATGGCTACTGGGTTTGAAGTCTGGGAGCTCAGAAAGCTTTTCCAGACCGTACCGGTTTATCTGAGTGTTGTAATTTACAACTGCTTCTTCGTCATTTAGATCAGGAGATGGTGGTAAGATGATCTCTGTCGGAGGCGGAAGGCTCGTGAATAAAGCTGCATCATTCTTTCTTAGGACATAGGTTCTTGTTGAAGCAGCAAACCGTAAGGACTGCCCCACTTCGAGCTCCATAGGCGTGTCTTTTGTTAACCTCTCGTTTGCAACGAATGTGCCGTGAGCAGATCCCAAATCAATTACATAAATGCTGCAAAGTCAATAAACCACATCGAAGGAGATAAATCAATTACCAATCCATAGTCAGCCCCTAAAAGCTTATCCTATTATTTGTTGATCAACCAAATGTAGCATGATACTATGCAAAAGCTTTTGTTCCTGGAATCTAAAGGCTTTTAACAATAGAATCAGGGAGTAGAATTTAAGCTTTTATAAGCTTCTACCCCAGTTTTGACGATTGGATATTTTAACAGGGTTAAGCCTAATGGATATAGAATATGGATAAGATCAATGTACCGTTATTGAGAAAGTGGTGATAGTTCATAAGTTTGATGCTTTCCACAGACTGATCTTCATCACCCTAATATGAACAAAAAAGTTTCAAAATTTATAGCTATTTCGCACAACTCTGAGTATCTTCCGATTCTGAGATTCCTAATTCTACCTACTATATGATTCTACATGGCATCTATAGTTTGACATCCTTTCATTTGAAGAATTCAGCCAAAATTCCTCTTCGCTAATCAGAATACAGAACTTCAAAATAAGAATCCTCTGAAAAAAGGCACGTCAAATCACCAAATCAAGCTAAGTTCTACTGCATCCTTCTCAATGTATCAGATCTAGTTATGTTAATTAGATAGCTTTCTAACATGCTGGATTGCCCTAATGCCAAATTCAATACACGAGAGACATTTCGAGGAACAAACCTTCCACTTTTGTGAGGGACAACAGCAGCATGTTGACGAGACACAGACTGATGATCCAGCACAAAATCGCAGGTAATGGATTGCCTTCCAAATATGTGCCTCCTCTTATCGAGATTAATCCGGTCCATAACCTCACCATCCTTCAATACTTCGAGATAATAAACCCCCGATCGAGGCTCGATCCCCCAGTCCGGTGGCTGCCAAGTCGACTGCCCGCCTCCAACTTGAGTGTGCTGCTGAGCAGCAAGACCCAACAATGGCCCAGCCTCGGGCACAGTAGGCTTTTGAGCAACATTTGGTTGCGGATATTGAACTGAAGAACTGGTCGCAGAGGAAGAAGAAGAAGACTCCAAGATATGAGCTTTGCTTGTTTTGGGAGCTGAGCTCACTGAGACTGAGAATGGTTCCGAAGATTGAGCTTTCTTGAATCGCTCTAGACCAGCTCTACCATACATTTTTTTCGTTGTAACCAGCTCCACACAAAGAGCAACTAACAGCAAACCCAAGTAGCGAATGTAACTTCAAGTCCCCATCAAGCAATCAAAATGAACACATCCAAACCCTAACTCCAACTAACCAAAGTGGAAAAGCTTTCAACTTTATGAAGAGCGACCGGGAGAAGGTGAAACAGAAACCACAAAAATAATTTTAAGGATTGCATTGGAACTCCATGAGCAATCAACATAAACACTGCTAAAAGCTCTGCATATTTATCGATACAAATAAAAACCTGGATCGGATTGGAGGAGAGTGAGAGCGAAAGGCGTTTTCTTTTTTCGCGGGAAGTTCTTGCGTACGGAGATGAAAGGAGGAAATTGAATTTTTCTGAGATTATGAGAAGTTGGAATCTCGAATTAGGGTTTGAGAGAGAGACATTAATTCAGGGTCACCTGAGAGAGAGAGGGAGACGGGGACAAGAGGATTGTCGGCGATGAAACGTAGTGCAGACTACGGACAGACCATAGATGATAGAACTCCCTTGCAGGAGAACTTTTGCAAATTTTCCGTGTATATTCTGGTTAGGGAGGCCACGAGTCCCCTAAGTTTTAGATTATGGATGATTCAATTCCTTAAACTTTTTGATGATCCAATTAAGTCCTTTTATACCACTTGGCAAGCCTCATTAATAATTAAGGCTTCATTTTGATCGAGTGATTGGTGAAGTGGATGGATTACTAAAGAGCATTGCTATTCGTCGCTCTAAAATTCCTTATTTTTCGTCCTAACTAATTTAAATTTACTTTATTTGTATTTCATCATTCTCAACCGATAAATTGTAGAGTTAAGGTGTTCATCCACGTATTTCTCAATCCCAAAGCTCTGAACGATCATTCTCCTTACCATTTAATCAAGTACTCAAAGTTGTTTTGCCTTTTATGTAGGACACGATGCTCTTGCTGCAAAACCATAATGGCAATTATTATTAATAATATTTATAAGTATATGTACAAATGGTAACAGTAAATATATACATGAAAGCTGTTTTGTATCCTTCTTCCTCCTACTCATCAGCGCCAACAGAAGGAGTATTACGGCCTTCTTCTTCGTTCTTCTTCCGCCTGCTTGGGAGGAACTCCGACAGCGACAACAATAACAGAGGAGGTGGGGCGGCCTTTTTCTTCCTCTTCCTGTTTGGGATCAACTCCCGTCGTAGAAAAAGAGCATCATCGACAATGAGGTTGAGGTGGGCAGCGCCGGAGATAAGAATCCGACAACGGCAGGAGGCAGAAGCGGTCAGAGGACGAAAGAGCTCGACTCGCCGACCACTATGTTAAAATTGGGACTAGGGGTAAGAATGTCAGTTTAATGCTTTTTAGGGCGATAAAATTTAAAATTTAGGACGACAAATAGTGATTCAGTTACTAAAATTTGAAAGTTGAAGTGATCAATTACTCGTTAAAGTTGGAGTGTTATTCTTTGAAAATGAGTTATAGGAATCCAATAAATGAAAGATAAAAACTAAGGTTATTTTTATTCATAGATTGAAGAACTTAAAGAGAAGTTACAAAGTTAATTGGATTGACATACAATAATTCCATTGAACATTGAATTGGTGTTTAGACAAATATCATTTGGAATCTTATTTCTTTCTTTATCAATACACCCTTGCTTCTTTTTTAATAAAAACAAAAAACTTTTCCGATTTTTTTTTTAACTTCGTATAATTTTGACGATCACGATAAAGTCAAATATAAGAAATAACTGTAAATTATTATACATTAAAATGTGGAAAATTTGTAATATCAATTTTTATACAAAAGTCTAACTATAACTACAAAATTTCATTCCACCCTTCTACGATAAAAATTGCTCTATTATACATGAAAAGCATGGTGGAAGTACCTCATGAAAATGCCACCTCTCTCACAATTACAACTTCAACATATTGTTGGCAAACGGCAACAAGCAATCTAAAACCTAAATTAATTTACAGTACAACAACCTCAATACACTAACCTACAAACAACATGATAACAAACATTATTCTCCAGCCCTGGCTTTCTTCCATCACTCGCAAGCTGGAAAACCCGCATTTACCCAGATATAAGTTTTCCCTGTGCAACACACAAGAGGCTGCAGACCATGGATGTCAACTGTACAGATATTTACTGACCATTGTAAGCCGTTTTCCCCCTGATTCTCAATCCACATGATTAATGGAATATTTCAGTTTTCATTCAGACTGAATGTTGCAGAAGGCAGAAGAACCGGCATTCATGTGTTATACATTTGCATACTCCTTCTCGAGGACACTGAACATAACCTTCAAGCGATCTTCCAGATGGGAGTAGATGTTCTTCGTCATGCGCTTCGGGTGCCTGGTGCTCTTCAACCATTCAATCCCACAGAGAACTTGCACATTGCAGCTTTTCTGACTTATGGGCGAGTCTTCAATCTGGTACTTCAAGTGAAGCTGCAAATGATGATGAAACAACACTCTCAAACAGGCATTTCAAAGCGAATAACTCCAACAAAAGGACATTGCTACGATAAATAGACATTCCGTACATTGAAATAGTCGCCAAGTGGTACACCATGAAGTGTCATAACTTCCTCCACCATCCAACCTTTCTTATCAGGAAGTAGATACTTCTGCTGTGTGCTGGTGACCTCTCCTCGATAGCGTGATATGCTCTTATCGAATCTGAAATAGATTTGTCTCTGGTATACGTCAGGTTTCTCCGACTCCCATGGGGTGTACGAGTAACTAAGACTACCGGCTTTCTCCATGATTTTACGCTCCAAGTCACCGCCACCAAACAATTCCATCAAGAAATTGGTCTACAAAACGGAGAGACCACCATGGTCGTCAAAATCATCCCGATAAAACTCATAAAATATTCCATTTTTGTTCTATCTAAAGGCCACGATGGAAGCTTCTGATTTTTTACAAGTGAATCAATGAACTTAGCATAAAAGAGATGGAGTGAACGGATAAGGAAGAGGAAAGCTTACCGGTACACATAAGGAAGATGAATAAACCTCTGACATGCTGACATCCTCAGTACCCAAGTAGGAACCAGACTCTTCAGAATGCAAGACTTTGGTCTCTGATTCTTCTTCAACAATCCGCACCTTCTGCTCCGGACTTAGTGCTCTGGCCTTCCACAATGCCATGATTGTCCTGTTACAATGTACATAAATTAAATTTCAATGCTCCAAACAGTTCATATGGGCATCTATGACTGCTGCAAATGGAACATAAGCCCTTTAATAAAATCATTTCAAGATTACCTATGTGCAACATTGAATGATACAAATGAATGGAATTGGAACTTTAATCTCCCCTCGGCATCCATGCTTTTCGCCCCATGTCTAGCATCCATACCGCGGCCTCTGCGAAGAGTTATAACGACAATCGGACTGCCCATTGACGCGAGAGTGGGAGGAGAAACTTGAATGTCTTCTATGTCCTCCCAAAGGAAGAAGAATTTTGTTTTGTGGCCAAATAAGTTCGAATGGAATCCTATGATCCTTGCTGACAGAAAGAGTCGACCCTGTAGACACAATATGAATCCAATTAGAACATAAGAACCAAATGCTCGTTCGAACAACAAAAAAAAAGTAAAAGCTTTCAACCAAATGGTGAAAGCAACCAAACCTGCAAAGGCATTTTGCGTCTCAAGTGACAGGTGAAGTCATTGATGAGAAACTCTTCCAATGGAAGCCCAAAGAGCTTCTGAAATGCAGAGTTTGTTTGAGGAGAACGTACATTTATCTGCAAAGGAAAATAACTTACATTGGGACTCCAACGAATAGATGCAGTCAAATACCGGTTTTCAACAAGGTGGAAGTTCATACCTTTGTGCCCACTTCTTTCTCCATCTTGCTTAAGTACTCCTTCACAACATTATTGCCTTTTGTATTGTTCAAGAAAATTCTCAAGTGGAGCTTAGATTGACAAGCTTGTGCTAACTTTCCTTTGAGAGGCACCAACACATCAGCAAGATCTGATATATCAGATCTCAAGAAATTTATCTCAGAGTATCCCAAAGACATAGCTTCATCAAATGGCCCGTCAAAATCGTACACTTCCATATCCAGCACAGAAGGTGGATCTTCCATGGCATCAAATTCAAATATTTCTGTCAAAACAACAAGCATATATCACTCCATGAGCAAATGTCACGGTTGGCATTAAATTAATAAATTCTGAAAGCGACTTAGGAAATTGCTGCTGGGAATCAACATTCACCATTCCAGAGTGGATCAGACTTTTGGAACTTAATCGAGCTGGTTCTCGTTTGCCCGTTGCAAGTGAACACAACGTATGGATCACAGAACCCACTTGAATCAACAGCAGGCAGATTACTTCCTTCCATCAACGCAACAGTGAGCACCCACCCATCTCCTTGTGCTTTGACTCCATGATCGCTGCCTGTCAATTAGAGTTGTAGAGTGAATATCAAAGCTTTAAGGAATATTTCCGAGTATAATATCACACCTCAAACTCTCTAGACAAGTACAAAAGATAGCATTTGTATTGTTAGACAGTGTGCATGCAATGAGAGAGGGCATTACTCTTTTGCACTCTGGCCTGCATGAACCGGGACAGCAGTTCCAGCACCCTTTCACATTGAAGAACCAGGATACCGCACACGATGACTTCACCTATCGAATCTGGCAAATCCAGCCCGACAAACTCTAGCCCTTGAATCGAGCTAGGCATGGCTAACCATATATGAACCAGCACATATACACCAATAAAGACCGTGGACACCACTGTAAAATTGCCGAAATATTGTAAAGCCAACTTCCAATCCGACCGAGGTTCTATCTGCAGTGATGCCAAAACCTGTTCCTTGTTAGATACCATGTCCTTCAAATCAACCGGCTTCACCTGTTGTGATAACACAGAACCATATAGTTCGAAGCTGTCCTTTAGACCTTGTCTAGCTCCATTTTCAATCATTCCTTTCATCATAGTACTCTGCAAGAAGTTCATACGCCAGGATATTGTCAATTGTGAAGTCTGCTCTCCTGATGCCACCTCAGGGCCCGGAGTAATGCAGTAAAGCAACTCAACCCTAAAACAGCTTCCGTAAGGGACATCCGGAGTGTTGACACTAATTAAGACGACAAAGACTTCCCCATCTGCTTTCAGATATGTTTGCTCCTCTGTTGCTTTCACAGCCTTGATCAATTTGCTTGGAGCCTTGATATAAGTGACCACTCTTTTCAAGCTGTCACTGCCACTGTCGAACTTCCAAGGACCAAACTGTTGCTCAGTGTTACCCTGAGCTTCTGCCACCGTTTTGGGAAAACATGAATCAGGCGAGAAGATAATCCAGTTTAATTTCTCGGGTGTGATGGCATATACTTGATCAAGCAGGACACCTCCTGCTAAATTGCTTGGTGTCTCATTTCCAACATCTCTGGATTGCATTTCTTTCATAAACTCATCAAAGCTACCAGATAATTCTTGATCCTCAATCTTGTTTTCATCAGGGACCTCAGAAGGCGCCACCACAGGTTCTTGAGGCTCTGAGACATCAGTAGCTTTACTCGTGGATGCCGAAGTAGCATCAGAACTCTTGTTGAACATTTGAGCAATTCTCTCGGCAAAAGACTTTGGAGCAGGAGGCAACTTCTCCTCCTTGGAGGATAAAACTTCTTGTAATATTGATGAAGATATCGAAATGTTGGATCCTCCACTCACCGACCTAGATGGTGATTCTGTTCCAACAACATCTCCATTCTTCTTCAAGCTCGAACTGTGGTAGTCAATATCGCCATCCATCTCAAGAAATGCATTGTTTTGCGAAAACAGTATCGTCAAAAGAATCTCACCTGCACATCATAAATATACAATCAAAAGTGTCCAGAAATTCTTTAATCTTACTAAAAGCATCAACTTCCCTTTAGCCTACAGCCAATAACAGAAACGCATATTCTCAATAAAAGTCAGGACTTTCAGTTATAAACACCTAGGCAAGAACAAGTGAAGAGAGAAAGACAGATGAAAAGTTGCTACCTTGAGTAAAAAAAAAAAAGTAGCAGTCATTACTTACCACAGTCTTTGTTCTTGGGCTTCTTAGTTTTGGGTTTGAGAGAGTACCAAGAAGTGCCAAGAGACTTGTTTTCGGAATCAAAAACTTTGGAGACTGGGATTTTAAGCTGCCCAACGAAGTCGTCATTGAAGTACTTATCCTCATCCAACACACAGATCACAAGCTCTTCTTTCAAATCCTCGACCTTGAAACTGAACTCTTCCCCCCAAGTTGGGTTCAAGTTCTTCTTCACCACTTTAGTTTTGAACCTCTGCTTCCCTAGCTGGAGCTTCACGTACGGATCACTCAGCCCATTGGGATCCATTGGCGGCAAATTCCTCCCCTCTATCACTCGAACCACTAGCCTCATCTCTCTTTCCCTCTAGAAAGACCTAAACTTTCAACCAACCCACCTCAGTATGAGTTGAATCCAGAAGCTATTTCAATTCAAACAAAGGAAAAATGATGCGCCGGCAGGAAAAGAAAGTCAATTTGAAACGTCACATGAAAGAAACCCCAAAGGAATAGGATTGAAGAAAGCAAATAGTTCGAAACTCCGGGGTTTATGCAGGAATCGTGCCGAAGAACGAAGCTTCCCCGAATGACGACCCAGTGGTAAATTAGTAGAGAAGGGAGCAGAAAGTATCAAGACTGGCAGGAAAGAGAGGAAGAAAAGACAGAGAGAGCGGAGGAAATGGAATTGAAAAAATAAATCCAAACCCCAATTTTGAATGACATAAATGATAGGAAGATGCTGTGGAAGGCGGTAAAGATTTAGAAAGAACCCTAGAAGAATAACTACTGCAATAATGGTTGACGGGACGGTGGTAGCTCGTTGAGGAGGGAATTAAAGCTGAAATTGAGAATTGAAAGCGAGGGAGAATAATTGAAATTTCTACAGGGAAAGTTACACAGCTTTTTCATTTCAGTAATCTGGAACTGCTTTCTTCGTTGTTGTTTATTAAAATTCATCGGTGCGGATTTTCGAACTGCCTTTGCGCGTCAAGATGTTGGACTTTTTTGGCTCGAGGATTTGTGTTTTATACTTTTATGCTTCTCTGTCCTTTTTCGGTTCCGCGTCTCTGTGTCATCATTAGTTCTTACGGTCTTGCCTTTTCAATCTTCCTCCTAGCAAATGTATCTTTCCCTACTAGTGAGATCAATTGTCCAATAAAATAATGATTCTGGCCTGGGTAAGCTAAAAAGAATAGAGAGATACATCAAAAAATAGAATTTATTGCAGGTGAAGATTATTATATAAGTTAGAAAATCTAATTAGATTAGATGTTGAGATGTCCCGAAAAGCGAAATTAATTATATAATAGTAGAACATGTATTTCATAGAATAGAATCAAATAAGACTTTCTAACACTTGTATCAAAATTGAAACCAACCATAACTTCAAAAAGACTTTCATATGTTAATGTTATGTTTTATCGACAATTACCCTATAATCAATCACTTATAGATGGAAGGCCATATATCCTTTTCTTTATTTTTGGTTGTAAGCAATGACATATAATCCAAAACAAATCCCTCTAACAGGAGCATTTCTTGGTACAAGTCATTGACATAATATAGATTGCCCCAAAAATACCATTCACACACACGTTAGCCCCATGCTTGCACTTTAAAGCTTTTTATTATATTCTGAAGAATGATGGATTTACATTTTACAGGGAATTGAAGACAATTCATATTTTGATTGAACTGTACTCCAACAACTGCCCATTTGAGCTTCTTAGTTCACGGTCATGGATGATGTTGTTTGGTTTCAACGAATATATTTATAATTACTTTCTCAAAAAAATTTGCTCAAATTATTAACTAGCATCTATTATGTGAGATTTGATTTGAGGTGGATGGAAAAGTCTAAACACTCTTTTTAAAACTCGTAAAACACGAGTAAATAAGAATATAATATTACAATATATTATGAATTATGCTAATAACATCGTATAAAAAGTACCGATGTACAATTTATGAAAGGGAAGTACCTTTCAGTTCAACAATGAGGAGTTTGGCTGATCCTTACATATGTCATTTGAGATTTAGTTTGAGATAGATGTGAGTAAATAACAATATGTTGACCGAAATGTATGGATCTTTATCAAAATACAATTCAGAAAGTCGCAATTCACGTTTATGAAAGGGGCGCTTATCCTTCTTCAATAATCCTTCTCCCATCAGTAGGTAACAGATGCAATGTATATTTTCGTTACCAAGTCAGGTTTGTCCACTTGAAAAGTCAGCAACAACATTTCAAAGTCTTGGAGTTTATTGAAACCTTCCTACGATCTTCACTTTCAAGACAACTTAACAAATGGATGAATCATTACATGACATTTTCATGGAGGAGGCCGAGAAATGCGCCAAAGAAATCAACAGCAAACAAGGGAAGATTTTGTCACTAGAGCTGATAAGTAAAACCATACCTCACCTGAGTCGAGACTCGAGTGGGGCTAATACATCTCTAAGTTAGAGGTCAACTGGCTCAAGAAAAACTCATAGCTCATGACCTGGATAAAACAGTCTCTTCAACACTCTTATTATTCCGTCATAACTAAAACAAAGTTCCCGAGACAAATCAAGAGCAAAACCTCAACGGGCATCCGAATTAGTTCGGAAGTACGAATCACCAAAAAAAAATTCTAAAACCTTATTACACCTGTAGTTCCAAAAGGGAAGAAAATCAAAATACACTGAAGATATCAGCAACTCGTCTCAAATCTTCCTCACTTGAGTTTCGTGAATAGCTTTGGTGCGACCTGCAATGAAATTTGAGTTTTTGCAGTATTAGATATTGACGGATAATGGAATATACCCAGAGCAAATGAAAACACGAGACCTAATAGCCGTATAGTTGGAAACTTACACATTTGTCGACACAAAACCAGTAATCAAAGTACTGCCCCGTGCAGTGCTTGTGATCATCGCCTTGGATTCTCTTCACACATGCCTGAGTCAACAGTGTTACAAGCAAACATCAAATTGTTTGAAACGGATAAACACATCAGCAATACAAATGGCTCTTCTAGAAATTCTCATTCAGGGAATAACACAATAACAATGGTGAGCCCATGGAAGGATGTGGTACTTCCAGTATTTATATCACTAGTACACACCTCATATTCGAGCAAGGGTTTCACGCACTTTGGTTTGCAAGATTCTTCCAGGTACTTCTTCTGATCAACAGGTTCCTCATCAGCCCTGAATTAAGAATGGGAAAATGATCGGTTTTAAGGAAGTTTAGCAGTGTAAAAATCAAAATGCAATATGCTCATATATAGTTGAGAGCAGAGTTGCCACTGATCAAGAAAAACAGAATCTCTAATGGCGGGAGACAAACAAAAAACTTTCTTTAGTATGCAATGGCTCGTTTCTTATAGGGATTTGACACAATTCACATCTGACAACAAATTCAAGTCGAAGTATCGATATGCCTAAAGTGTTTGTATTTAAGCTCTCTAAGTTGATTCTAGGAATTTATCAGGCTGAGCTATACCATACAAATTACAAAGTATAGAAATCTTCTATTCATTGGCTGAAGCATCCAAAGGAACAAGAGAAAGAGAAAGTCTTTGCATTCCTTCAGAACTTGCACCGTCCATTACTAATTGACCAGATTGAATGAGTATGCTATGTAAAACAACATAACTGATTGGGACCAACATTACACTACGGATTGAAAAGGAAGAGGAAACGAATGCTTACATTGTAGGTTAGAAGAGTTTACCAAGTCTCCCAGAGAGGCTTTGTAAGAAAGTCTGTCAATTTTATTCCAAAAGCAATGGCAAACAATGAGCTTTGGTTGAAGAAGAGAGAGGTACATATTTTTAAACACTACATCAAAATCGAAGCAATTTACACACATTGCAGCACGGTAAAGCAATGCACCCAATAATCCGACCAAGCAGGAAAGTAAATTCCACATTACCAATTCAAAGCCAAGCCTACATAAAGATTCATAAGAAGAACACTACGGGCAAATTTCACAACCCGCAACTGAAACCCCATAAAGAAATACACTTTATTTTAGCTCTATGAAATATGAATCTACTTAGGAGAACTGAAGCCAATTTCTCTCGCGGAATCAATCATTTCTCCCGCGCTTATTAGCATCCAAATCAAAATGCACATCGCACGGATACACCCTCCTGGCTATGAAATGTCACTAAAAACTACAACGTAAAGGAGCGGAAATACCAATCCATATACAAGTCATCGGAACCCAGTAAACTGGAGAAACGAAAGACGCAAGCTTTACGCAGAAAAATCGAATCTATCGGACACCCAAAATGGAAACCAAGCTTTCGCGCGGCGCAGGCAGCAGATCCCGCCATGAAAAACTAGGATAACGAACATCTTTCCCATCGAAACAATAGAAGACAAGAGAGATAAGGAGAGAACCATACCGATCGCCGACGAGCTCCGATTGCCGATCTCCGGATTGAATGAAAACAAGATCAGTCTCCCTCTCTCTATGTATAATGATGAACGAATGAAAGCGAGGTCAAGGAAACTAGGGATTTGTTGAATGATCATCAGTCCCCTCTTTCTTAGCTTTAAAACGACGCAGTGTCAGCTGGAAAATTACAAACACATGCCTATATTTCTTCTTTTGATCCCTGAAACATATGAGACTGTTTATATTAGTCGTAGATTATCCTCTCGTCGATCTCTTCCTTCCCTCCCTCGTTTCTGGACGAACATCGGGGAGACCAGCGGAGTAGCCGATCAACGGCGACTTACGACTTAGCATATTGGTTCAGGCGATTCCCTCTTCTGATTTACCGGTTGAAGAAGAACAGGAAGGTCGCTAATCCATTAGCCACGCCAGATGTATCATCCAACCCGTGGTGGTGTTCGCGGTGGCCGCGATCGTAAGCTTTCTGTCGACCTCTCTCTTCTGATTCTTGTTGTACAGTCTATCATGGCGGAGAATTCTCCAACTTAGAATACGCTTGAATGTTTGGCGCGATGAATTCGCGCGGTTTTGCGGCGGGGATTTTACTTTCTCAATCAGCATGCTGTTGTTTGCATTTTAGGGTTTACTTTCTGCGATTCGACCCAATTCATCTCGAGACTTGATTCAGTGCCTGATTAAGAATTCATGGTGTGGTTGATAACTGCTTGCTGTACACTTGCTTGTTCTTTTGCAGAATTCAGCTGGGATGATGTTAAGGTTGATAAGCATCGTGAGAATTACCTTGGCCACAGTCTCAAGGCACCAGTTGGAAGATGGCAGAAAGGTATGTTGCTATTGCTTGATGTTCAATTGTCTTATTTGAAAGCTCGAAACTTGCCACTGGTCTTTTCTCCGTTCAGGTTCCCCTATATGAGACTATTCGTCATCTGGTTTTATGCTTCATCCCGACCTGTGATTGTGTCCCTTGCAGCCTTGTATTAACTTGAGGATTAAATTGTGTTGCTTCTGTTCCCCTAAAAAGCTTCAACCTTTATCGAAAGATTTGATTGACCCGTGAAAACAGATTTCCAATCTGATTGATTCTGCAATTTGGGAAGTGATCATGGGCTCTCAGTGCCTGTATATGAGTCGTAGCATAAGCTCACAGTGGGGTTTCTTTTGGATGACAAATCTGCTGAATCTGTCTCTCTATTTTTGTTATATCAGGGAAAGATCTGCATTGGTACACTAGGGACAAGAATTCCGGGTCTTCGGAAGATGCTCTAAAGGAAGAGATTAAAAGTATCAAGGAAGAGGAGGAACAAGCCATGAGGGAGGCCCTTGGCTTAGCTCCCAAACGAGCTGCCAGGCCACAAGGAAACCGGCTCGATAAACACGAGTTCAATGAGCTGGTGAAGCGAGGATCCACTGCAGAAGACTTGGGAGCTGGGCACGCTGATGCAGCACGTGTTGATGGTCTTGGGTTCTCGAAGTACGTAGTTCATCATTTGCAGTCCAACCTTGGACATTTTATTGATCAAGATGTTGCATCAGACTACTCGACTGTTAACTTGGTATTTTTATGTTTAATGTTTCAGGGCACCCCGTCCTTGGGAAGACCCCTCAACCCTTCCATCCTTCGGGACGGATGTTGCATCCGAGCCCTCAAAGGTCGATATGTCCAATCCATCACCCGAGGTCCCAGAAGAAGTCAAAACAAAGGATGAAATCGGACAGAAAGAGAGTAGGAGGCATGGGGAGAAGAAGCAAGAAAAGGAGAAGAGAAGGGAGAAGGAGGAGAAACATAGAAGACACGAGAAGAGGCATACCCAGGATTCTTCAGATGACAAGAGGAAACACCACAGGGAAGACAAGGACAAAGACAGGAAGAAGAAGAAGAGAAGGAGACACGACTCTGATGAAGAATAGAATGAATGAATGAATGAATGAATGAATGCCATTTCTCCAACAATGTTTGTAGGAGAAAAGCAAAGACTTGAAGTATGTTTTACTGTATAACTATGGTATTCCAGTTCTAACAATTGAAATCTGTATGCTTCAATTTGTCAATGGTAAGTGTTTTACCGTGTTGTACTATGAATTATGTATTTGGTTAGTTGGTTTCTGCAAAGAGAACTGCATTTCTCCCCAAAATCTGTATGTTACATGGAACAGCTCCTTGCAAAAGAAATGGAGGGAATAAAAACCAACCAACCTTTTGTGGCGGGACCCGCCAGGTCAAGCAGCCACCAACCGTTAAGCATATTCCATTCTCCAATCAAACCGCACTGATATATTTCAAAAAGAAATTAATAAATATCTTACCAAAAAGCAAAAATGGAAACCAACCGGAAAAAGAGTTCCTTTTTCTTCGCTCTTCTCTCTTGAGCGACGCGGCCCAGAGTCTCTTCGTCGGCGGAAAAATGAGCGCCCCGGCAGCTACTCAGCTCCTCGATCCCCACAGTGCTCGAGCTCTCGTCGACTCTGTCGAAGCTTTCCTCTTCGATTGCGATGGTCTCTCTCTATCTCATCTCCTTCCCACTTTCCTGTTCCCTCACATTCTCTGCTCATTCGTTGTATTTTGGCATTGCATTGCAGGCGTGATCTGGAAGGGCGACAAGCTCATCGATGGCGTCCCTGAAACTCTCGATTTGCTCCGTTCCAAGGTCTTCTTTATTCCATTGTGTTCGCCATTGATTTCTTTGTTTGGATTATATAGAGATGAAAAGAGAAAAATCGATGTTATATCGACTTCGGAATCGCAGGGGAAGAAACTAGTATTCGTCACCAATAATTCCACCAAGTCCAGACGCCAATACGCCGCCAAGTTCCATTCACTCGGCATCTCAGTTAGCGAGGTGAAGTATTTTGAAAATTTTGTATCTTTCTGTTTCTTCATCGCTAGTCACCTCATTTTCCTTCCCTCGTGATTTTCAGGATGAGATTTTCTCGTCCTCTTTCGCCGCGGCGATGTACTTGAAGGTTAAGGAATTCCCACCGGAAAAGAAGGTTTGGTTTCTTCTTATCATCGCCCGGTTCAGGTCCACGATTTTCCCCTGATCACGAGCTTAGTATTTGAGGGGTTGATGTTGGGATTGGGTTACAGGTGTATGTGATAGGCATGGAAGGAATAGTGAAAGAATTGGAGCAGGCTGGCTTTACAGCCATTGGAGGGCCGGTGAGTCTCCTAAAGCTTATTTCAACAGTGGATCAGTATTTCCATATTTCCTGTTCTGTTGCAAAATCATTTCTGTATGTGTCATTTGAGATGAGATGAATGAGCAGTTAGTCCCTTTAGCTGTTTAGCCATTTGGGACGGCATATTGAATCGTAGAACTCAAGAAGGCGCATAGAGCAATCGTGAAATCATATAGCAGAAACGAGTGATTGTAAACAATAGTTAAGAGGTGGAGAGATAGATAGGTATGAAACCGAGGGAAAAGTCACCTCAGGCTTAGCTGATGAAATCTTTAATCCTTGGCGGGGTAGCTTCATGGACTTGTTGACACAGCTCATGCGAAACTAGTCCCCTTTATGCCATTCTTAGTAAATGTGCAAGTGTTTGTAGAACCCTTATGGGAAGCATCTCGGTGGTACTGCCAAGATCTTCCCAACACGATATCGCAAGCTCTCATTTTCACGACATCACAAAGAACCTCATCAACATAGTATCCTATGGAGAATGGAACTTGAACTTGTATAATCACCAGAATTGCACTGTTGCTATTTGTACATCCAAGACGGTTAGAAGGTTGAGGGTGGTCAGTAAGCTTTGGGTTCAGCTTCTCCACCATAGTAGTTGAACAATGCATTGATGTGAAGCAGAGTGTCCCTTTTCTCATCTTCAAATTCCGTCTCTAGTGCACTTGGCATTCGTCGAATCAGTAGCATCTTTCCATCATCACCTTACACAGACCTGGATTCCTCAAAAACAGCTTCAGCTTTTTGGCCTTGAGCTTCTTTAATGACAATGCTCATTAGGGAATCATATGTAAAATGGCCTCTTCCATTACACTTTTAGAAGATACACTCTACTCCCTTGGAGTTGGCACATTCAACTTAGCTGCTGATTTTTCAGATAGGATACTACTGGACCCTCTTTAGTTTTCTTGGTAATCACAGAAAATTGATTGACTACTTTCACCATGTAACTACCGACGCTCCATCTCGGTGTTCTCATCTGTATCTGTTTAATTATATTTGCAGGAAGATGCTGAAAAAAGAGCAGAATGGAAATCAAATACTCTCTTCGAACACGATAAAAGTGTAATGTAACTTTTCATCTGAATTTCCTTCAGCTATTACCCTTTAACTTGGGTTTTCCCTAGCCTGACACTGCAACTTGTGTATTGGATTAGGTTGGAGCAGTTGTTGTAGGATTGGATCCCTATGTAAACTACCACAAACTCCAGTAAGAAACCCCTGAATTCCATTCTTATTCAAGTTGGTGACTCCACTGCTTCATGGATAATATTTTTAATGTGGTGATTTCGGTTGGCAGGTACGCAACCCTTTGCGTGCGTGAGAATCCAGGTTGCCTTTTCATCGCCACAAACCAAGATGCAGTTGGCCACATGACTGATTTACAAGAGTGGCCCGGTGAGGGAGTTTGAGCTTTCTCTTTCACACACTAACCAATCTGGTTGGTTTACTCTAGCAGTCGTCCTTACTCCTTACTTCGAATTTCTCATTCGCAAATCAGGTGCTGGCTGTATGGTTGCTGCCTTGCGTGGCTCAACTGAAAGAGAGCCTATTGTAGTTGGAAAACCCTCCACCTTTATGATGGACTTCCTATTACAGAAGTAAGAGCAAACATTTCATTCTTAAATCTCTGTTAAACAACTGCAGCAGTTAGGGTGAATCTGTTCTCAGTATCGTACCAGAGTGTTATGGCCGTGCAATGTTTGAGCAGCTGAATTTGGGACGAATCGGTTGTTTTTGCAGGTTTAACATCAGTACCTCGAAAATGTGTATGGTGGGTGATAGACTGGACACTGATATCTTATTTGGACAAAGCTCTGGCTGCAAGACTCTCCTTGTTCTCTCAGGTACGTGTTGGAACTAATACCAATGGGATTCGATGGGGCAGAATTACATTCAAGTAACACTCGTAAGCTGGTCCAAAAAAATTGCAGGTGTAACGACTGAAACCCTTCTGCACAGCCCATCGAACCAGATCAAACCAGATTATTACACAACTCAAGTGTCTGACTTTATTGGATTTCTTGGATCCTAAGTCATAACTTATTCCTTGGGGAAGACAGTTTATGAAAAAATTTGTGGGGAGCTTACCCCCAAACCGAGGTTAGTTATTCATCCTCTGACATGACCACATTGTGTATGACCATAAATGGGGGTTATTTGTAACATTGACCATGAAATGCAAGAGGAAAATAAAGGTGTGATGTTAACTTCCACCTCGTTTAGCATGTGTTTTTTCTTTCTCCGTGTTATGTTGGTTTTTTTAATTTTATTTGTCGAATTTCGTCTAAATTCGTTGTTAATTGGGTAACGGCACGTACATTCTCCAAATCACATACATGAAACGAACATGGAGCAAGGAGCATATACTTCAAGGTAAGTATGATTAATGGTCCACATTGTTGTTCCTCATCCGGTTCCCTTCCACTACAAGTTACTACTACCACTACAAGTTGTTGCCTGTCTGCAAGCAAAGGGGATCCAGCTGTGTGCTGCTCTTCTTCTCAGGTCATTCATCATCATCTGATTCAGAGCTAGTCGTTGATTCGTCATAATCAAACCTTGCATGATCCTTCTCCTCATCCTCACCATAGTCGGAATTTCCCAATGGAGGATGGTAGAAAATTCTGTCACACATGTGGCTCGGACAATGCGCACAACCTGTGCGTATATCTGCAAGCACCACACCACACCCATCCATCATCATCATTAACTTCAAGCAAACCAACCTATCTATCCATCTATCTATCAATAAGCTGAACTACTAAGACGACGATGATACAAGTTAACTGATTACTTACCACTACTACACTTATCTATGATGAGACAGTTAAGAATGCGAGTTGGCTGCCGGTAGACTTTTAGTGTCTCAGAGAAAAACAGCTGACTGGGAGAGTTGTTTTCCAATACAGCGGGGTGGACGATATTCTTGGTTGTGAAGTTGGCGTGGATGACAAGCGTGCCTGGAAACAGATTACACCGACTGAGCAAGGGCTTCCGAAGCACGAAGTTGGTACCCTAATTAACAAAGGACATCAACTTATATCACTATCAGCAGTTCATCAATGGGAATTGTATCTAGCTAGCCATGGAACCGATGATTAGTTAAGCAGCATGAAAATCAAGCTACCAACCTCCTTGTTGTTGTAGAATTCCAGAGCTTCTGTCGCAATCTTGGTGGTATCTCTTCTCATCATCTCAAAAGCTTGAGGATCATCAACGTCAGAATGAAAACTGCAGTGCAAAATTCCCAGCATTTTGCATCAGAATCTTTACGAGAAAATCAAGGCGATAAACCAAACCAACCCCAAAATTCCACGGAAGAGCCAGCAAAGCCAAAAATACACAATGCAAACTATAACGAGCCCTATCTAGTAGCTAGTAGCTCTAATGCCGGCGATGATTCAGCCGGATTCAGCTAATCGATCATGAAACAAAAACCCTAGCTAGCTAGCTGGCTGATTCCGACACTCAGAAGAAATTAGATTAGAACCAACTGGCTAATTACTATTAGAGAGCATTAGTTAAAACGCACTCATCAATGCAGTTCCCAGTCTAAGCCGCCGACTGACCATCTCCTTCCACACCCACCACCTCCTGATCATGAGGTGCTTCCGCATCCGGTAGGTTCTCTTCTGAAAATGCCACCGGCGCCGCCAATGGTGATGACGGCGGCGGTTGCTCCCCAGCAGCAGTACCGGCCTGATGATGAGGCCCTTCCATCGTTTACCTCTCCACTGCCGTTGCTTCTTCTTTGTTGAGATTGATAAGGGCTGCCGCGCCACACTGCCACTGCCACTGCCTCGTCTTCTTCTTCTTCTTCTAGTCCTAGGGGCTAGGGCTCCCGCCATTCTGGGGTGGGCCTTTTTCTTCCCGGGAAAACCAAGCCCATCAGTAGCCCGTCCAGGCCCAGCCCATTTAACACAGGAATTGGAAGTTTGAGTGAGTGGTTTTTATGTGTTTGTCTTTTGGTGTTAGTTTTCCACACCCATTTAACACGTCCAGGCCAGCTAGCTGATTTGTGGCTCTTGTATTTCTGTTGTGCTCTATTCATATTATTATGGCCCTGCGGGATGCCGTGTCTGGAACTTCAGTCGAGTCGAGTCAAGTAAACTTTTGTACGTACAACGCGTGAGGGATCCCGCTCCAGCTCGATCGCAACTCTATATAAATCAAATTCTCGATCGGTGCCATCCATCAATCCATGCACACTACTCAGTCTTCTTTAGTTCCAAACAACTTGTTCGATCAATCTCTGTTGATCAGTTGCAAAAACAACCCATTCGATTCTGTCGTTTTCTAGCTAGCAAGCTAAGATGACCAAGTTCGGTTCCTCAGCAGCTTTGCTCACCGTCGTGGTGGTCGTAGCGGCGGTTCTGTGCTTGATGTGGACGTCAGTGGAGGGCATCCCCATTCCGATAGGAGCAGCAGACGTAGCGGCAACAGGCGCGGGCTGGGCGGCCAAAGGAAAGGAAATGGCCAAGAAGTGGGGCCCAGACGTGGTGGAGGAGGGGGTGCAGCAGGCCGCTGGGTCTTCGGCCCATCATATCGCTGCTGCAGGGCCGAGCCAGGCCCAGGTGGTTGGGACCCTGCTGCTGCTGCTTTCCTTTCTGCTGTAAGCGTCATAATAATTTAATAATTAGTAGCTAGCCTGGCTACACGCACTAAATTAGTCCAGAAGTTCCAGTCCAAAGCTTGCTTTCCCTTCCCTCTTTCAATTTCATGTATCCTCGTCCATGCCTATTAATTGTGTTCTACTCATAGTGTCGTCCGAATGACTATGAGTGAGCATTATCAATTGTATTACTATGCTAAGGGATATTAATTAATGTTGGACCAACGCAAGGATTGTAAACACATTATCGAAGATAAAATGTACCGGAAATATAGTCATTTTTTGCATAATCACAAATATAGTCATTTCATCTAACAAAATCGTTTAATATAATACAAATATTAAAATTAATGACGGGATCTTGATTTTTGCCGTGAATTTTATTTGTATCAGCGTCTAGGATTTAGGAAGATAGGCAGTGATCTAGCTGGATTGGTTGTTGTCGGAGATAGTAGTGGAGCCTAGAGTGGATGTGATTTCCTAGGGGGGTTTTTTTTTTTGGGTGCATCAGAAGGATTAAAGGTACATAAACATACAGCCTAGCAGAGCGCTACGGCCTAAGATAAGTTACTCCATGTGATTTCCAAGGTGAATGTCTATCTTTTCCACTTTCCTCCCAACCTTAGAAATAGTCTCAAGTCATTCTATATCCTTAATTAATTTCATGCTTAATTGGACTTGGTTTATAACTAGTTTTCTTCCCTGTTGCTATCTATGATGTTGCCTGTGTGAAAACATGCAAACAACAACCAAAAGCGCGTACCCCACTGCACTGCCCCCGGCGCGTGTAAGACTTGACAGTTGACAGAGACTTAAGCCGTCAAACCAGAAAAGTCAAGCTTCCATCAACTTGGCTCCATGGATAGATGGAGATAGACGCCAAACAAGAACCGAGTCAGACCTTCGTCCTTACGCGGGACTATATATTCAATCCTTTCGTCATTTCCTTCACCCAATTCATCCATCCACACTACTTCTTTCCTCTTCTAATCCAAAGAGCTTCTTCCATCTCTGTCACCAAGTGTTCCATATATAGTTCCATTCTTTCGTTCAATAACTAACCAGCTTAGCTGAGATGATCAAGTCCAGTTCCTCAGCAACTCTAATGATCGTCGTGGTCGTCGCCGTGGCAGTTCTCTGCTTCATGTCGACTTTGTCGGAGGCCAAAGGAGGGCGCAGCAGCGGCGGCCGGAGCAGCAGCCGGCCTGTCGTTAGGGGAGCGGTGGTGGGCGGGGCGTTGAGTCGTACCAGCAACCGGAACGGCACGTCGGAGTGGTCGTCGGCCATTGGCGCGTCCGGCCATTATTTTGGTGGACCAAACCAGCTGGTTGGCACCCTGGTGGTTTCCTTCCTGCTTTATGCAATGCAGTAATAATGGATCACTATATGTACATAATAGCTATGGAAGGACTAATGGAAGCTGAAAATTAGTGATCCCAAGTTTGCTTCTTCTTTTTGTTTGCCCACCTCGCTGTTTTGATGCATTGATGGCTAGTCTTGTGTATACAGTTGTGTTGTGAGTATTATCAATTATGCAAGGCAAACAAGATGTGTGTGCAACTACAAACCATTCATACATAAATGGAAAGCTGCAATCTTTTCTCCGTTTCTTCATTTCTCAACATTCTGTCCCATAGCCAACTTTCTTGTAACTATCTAGCAAGAAGGTGCTGGTTTTCTCTGAAGCACATGAGAAGAAGATAAACCAGCTGAGATCATGCAAAAAGATCGATATCAAGCCTGTAATTCAACGACTCAGCTCACGTACCTTAGTCATCGAGGACAACCATGGAAAGTAGGCGATTATTTACGTGCCATTCTTTGCTCCTTCTACCGCTAGGAGAGCAACGAGGGCAATTCCTGCAGCTGCTGCATTTAACTAAGAGATGACGAAGCTTGAGAGCACAAAGGTAGATAAATGAACTATACATCATAAGGATTAGACTGAAACTATTCCAAACAATGGCTAATGAAAACATACATTAGAGTTACAAACATAGATTCTGTTAGGACTTTGTGACGCTAAAAAAGAAAAGCAAAGTCTAGAAGAAGCTATATAACTCTTGAATTCAAATCGGCATTGCGCATTTCTTTTGAGAATGTCCTAACAAATGACACCGACCACACTGAACAACTCTTTTCGGCCGCTTAAAGTTCTCTACACGAAGGGCCTTCTTCTTAGGCCTTCCAGGTGGTCGTCGAGTCTTAGGAGGGCGTATCAAGATCTCGACTTTCGCACCCCCGCCTTCAGTTCCCTCACCTGGTACTTCGCTCCACATGCTCTTATCAGGAACTGGGATTATTGCCTGCGAGTAGGTCTCTCGGTAACTAGCTACAGTAAAGCATGGCTCTGCAAATACATGCACATTTTGCCCACAGGAAAGCAAAGCAGCTGAAGCATGTGCACAAGGCAATCCATATATCTGCCAACGCCGACACGAGCACACCCGAGTCCTGATATCAACTATATTAGTCCTCTCGGTCGACACAATCTCAAACTCCACTTCATTAGCACGGAGCACCTGATAACACCGAGCATCGGCAATGGCCTCTGCCATCTTCTTCTCAGCAGAAGGAACAAGGACCGAGTTATAACTCATGGCCAAATCACGACGAGAGTCAAACCACAAATTCAGCTGCTCGCGAATATGCTCCATCATTTGCACAATCGGGACTTCATGACACTCGAGAGCCCAATTGTACAACAACTCGGTCACCCCAAGTGCAAAATGACCATATCGCATCCCTTCAAAGTATGCTATAGCCCATAGCTGAGGTGGGAACTGCTGAAACCAGGGTCCAACTTCCTGAGAAATCTCCACCATCTCAGAGATCTTGCTTTCAAACTCAGCTATTGTAAGGGCATAAACTGCACTCCAGAAAATGTTGACGAGCTTTGTGTTTTTAAACGTGTCTCGGAAGTTCTCGCTGACATGGCGAAGGCAGAAGCCATGGAATGCACTAGGGAAGTGTGTCTCAACTGCCTCCACCATCCCCTTTTGCCTCTCGGACAGTATTGTGAGTCGAGGCATGTTTTCAGTGTTGACACCGAGAAGCTTCCGGAGCTCTGACATGAACCACATCCAGTTTTCATCGGTTTCAGTGTCAACAACAGCAATTGCCAAGGGGAATAACGCATCGTCAGCATCGACAGCAGCAGCACAGAGAAGAGTGCCGAGGTACTTCCCCTTCAGATTGGCTTTATCAAGTTCCAAGAGAGGCCTGCAAGCATTGATGAATCCATAGATACAGGCTCGATAAGAGACGAACAGCCTTTGGAAGCAGTTTTCTTGTCCGGTTGCAATAACAGAAGCAATGCTACCTGGGTTGGTCTTCCTTATCTGTTCACAGTATGAAGGAAGGAGGCGGAATCCATCTTCAAAAGTACCATGGAGGGCAGCCATGGTGCGTTCTTTCCCACGCCATGCTTGCATGTAAGATACCACAACCCCATGCTTGTCCCTGATTTCTTGGAGGATTTCTTTCGGTTTGTACTGAGGATTATCTCGAATCCGTTCTTCAACTGATCTAGCCACCCAGCCTACCGAGGCTTGCTGATGGTGATGGTCTTGGACACCTTCACATGTGTGCTCTCCCTGTAATGTCCTGATGGAGAAGGTTGGCACACCAGGGCATTTCGCAACATGAACACGCCATGGGCAGCCTTCTTTGGAGCACTTTGCGATGAACCGGCTACGGTCAGACTTTACTATTCTGAGGTCGAAGTGCATGGCAATAGCAATGTCTTTCAACGTCCTTCTACAAGTTTCTACATCAGCGAATTGTTGTCCAATGACTAGCGGGTTATAGGACAACGCCATATCAGATTCTATAACTGTTAGAGCAAGGTCAGCCATGAGCCCAAAACCAGAAGCAGCTGTTTGATCTATGTAAATAACAGGATCTTCCCAGGCTGCATGCAGAAGGACGCTACTCCAAGAATTGAAAGCTCCAAAAGCAGATGATCCTCAGTATGATACGGGAAGGCTGGAGGAGACAAAACAGAAGCAAGATCCAATCAAATATGGTGAGACCTAAAGAATATAATAAGATTAACCAACACCCCATTCGGCCAAGGGCTCAAGGCTCATACAAAATGATATTAGGAAGTACAGTATCCATTGTAAGAGATCAATAACAATACAATTACCCCTCCCACTGATTGCTATGGTGTTCTCAAGCAATGAAACCTAGATGAGCAGCCTGAGCTCCTCCACACCAGAAGTGATTTCTCAAACCAAATCCTTAAACTCCTTTCAGACACTAATAATACACACAAGTCCCATGCATCCATGATGGTTACAAAGCTTCACTAAACTGGTGTGTTTTATTAGTTGTTCCCACATTGTATACTCATTTACACAAACCACATTACATAGAGTTTGTTACATTAACCAATGGTGTAAGCAGCCACGCAAACATCCCAAGGTAACGGCTCAAAGTTTCGGATTGACTACATTATGCACAAGATGAAACAACATGCAATTTATCAATGTCCTCACTCCTCACAGACAGCTCAAGCATCAACATAAACAAGGCATTGGACTCGAACTATAACATTTTACCATCTGGGATACACATCAGTTACAGCAAAGGATGTACACACTTGAGTTTGGCAACTGTTTTTCGAGATTTGTCCTCTGGCCATAAGGTTCCTCATCCTGTCCTAAATTCGCATCCCAAAATAAAATTCACTGATGTCATTCGAATGAGAAAATTTGTACTCCAAGGCATGTGAATGCTTCAAGGATTTAGACAACATTACAAAAGCTAACACAACAGATTGCAACTGAAGTGCTTGAGAGTTCAAAAGCAATCGAGCTCTCAGTATCGTATCCAACTAACTTCAAGAGGCCTAAAGCACCCTACGGACACAAACTACTGCCACATCCGATAGCAACCACACACTCTCAGCTACGTTCAAATTCTCCAAGTCACTCATGCTCTCTCCAGACTCCAATACAATCTATTCAGAGTTCAAGTTGAGATGTATTACCTTTTCTCATCAATCAGTGTACAATTCAGTTTTCTAATCCCCCCCACCCCCCAGCTAAACCAACCACTGCAATTTCCTCGGAATCCCAGAGACAAAGACGTGAACTTCTCGATGAAAAGAAGGTTCTCAGAGAGAAAGAAAGAGGACAGAAGTCATTTTGTCGGCAGCAGCAGATCTCGGTAATAGGGGAACTCACCGTATCCGGTAGTCTCAGAGAGCTGATTGACGGTGGAGGAATTCGGAGGTTGCGCAGTGCAAAGGGGACCGGAGATTACGCGGGATTCTTCCGACGAACGGGACAGCCGAGGTCGGGGGAAGTTCTGTTCTGTGGTGTGCGAAAGAAAAATAACTCTCGCGGAGGAGAGAGAGAGAATTAGGGATTCTGTTTTGATTTGTGTTTTAGGCTTGCGCAATGCGCACCCCTAAACGGTGCGTGTAATTAAGTTATCTTTTAGGGCTTTAGGTAACAATCAGATATTAGCCGGCCCGGTTAGGCCTAAGCAAAACCATTTCACATTCGAATCATATCAGTTGAAACTGAAATTCGACTATGATTCTGGTGGTTAAAGCTTATTTCGGTTCTTATTATAAGATTCCTTAAAAACAAACAAGTATGCTAGATGAATAGATTAGAATGAAACATAACATATCATTTGGTTCTAGTACCCATCTTTCCTTCACATTTCATTCGGTCCTACATCAGCTCGATAGAATTTCGGAGTACCTAGATAATAATTACCCCTAGATGCACAACAATGCAAAAGCATTGGTCATCGCATGAATAGGGTCGGTTAGATGCAGGCTTAGATACAAGATCCATTGACATCAAAATGGAATAGAGAAGAAGGAAAAGAAAAGGGCAAATCTAGTATCATAACGGTCTTCTATTTCTTTTAGACTCTGCTGAAATGACATGTTCAGTGTAAATGCCTAAACAATGTCAAGAGCCAGATAACAGAAAATTTCCCTTTACCTATATCAAAGAGGCCATTGAACTCAAGAGTTACAGAAGTGCACAAGGGATATTATCACTCGACAAAATTAATCTCGTTCCCACGATGACTCGGACCCTCAACTTCACACTAAACTAAAGGAAAGAAACGAAGAAACATTGCTTGCATATGAACATGCAACAACGGTTGTAGGGGAGGATTAAGGCAACAATGACTGTTCTGCTCTAATTAGAAGCTATAGCTACTAGTAGCCCGGAGGTTTTGCTACAGGAGATTCTGCTTCATCCATAGTTTGGCCAAAGACGAATGATTTTGTCCCCATGGTTGTGAAAGGCAATAGGCCGAAAGCTCGAGCTGTTTTAATCTCCCTGGCAATTTTCCTCTGGGCTTTGGCACTTATACCAGTCTGTTACCACAAAAGAAGAATAATCAATAAGAGTTGCCAGTTGAAGAGTCAAGCGAGGCAATACACATATCAAATGGTAACTAGCGGAGCATCCGTCGCTAATGATCTCAGGATGTCTAACATTTCGCACATGACCAATATGGAAGAACGAGTAGTTTAAGATTATGACTTTTAAGTGCACGATTTCTGCTGCATACTCTGTTGAGTTATCTAACATTTGGCACAAGACCAGTAGGGAAGAACATAGTTTGTGATGATGTCTCTTAAGTGCAAGATTTCTGCTGCATACACAGTTGAGTTATTTACTTCCGAATTGAGCATCAAGTTTTGTGTCCCGATGGAAATACTAACAGATTTTCCACATTTCACCAGACAAAAAATGTAATCCAATCACAAATGCACAGATTTACTTGATGTGAAAGACATATATGAACGCACTCTACCTTGAGATTTGTTCAGCATGTCAAAGCAATCATGAAATTTTAAACAAAATCTGCATTCGGGCTAAAGCATTACCTTACTCCTCTTGACAATGATTCCAGCCTCTGTTATAAAGTTCGCAAGGAACCTAACATTCTGCAGTAGACAGTGAGATTAAAGTGAATAGATTGCAAAAAAAAAAAAAAAAAGCATTAGATGGTGATGAACACAGGAAGTCACAAAATGTACTTCAGGATGACAGAAACCATTAGTTCTTTCCCACAAGATTGTCGGAAAACACGTACTATCCAGTTAAAATAAACAGAGACAAGAATGAACTAAAGCTTAAACCTTGAAACAACTTCAAGGCCAACTTCACCATTAATAGAACAGATAAGAGCTACTATGTACACAAAACCGACTAATCTACTCATCTTATGCTTTAATTTGCATAGTACCAAACAAGTAACTTTCTAGGATCTGCAATTTCACATCTCACAGTCCGCAATATGTGAACAAAAGCAAAGGGTGGCAGAAAAATGGAGTAAGTAACATCAGTGGTTGCTCACCCTGAAATCGGCCTTTTTCAGAACTTCCTCGGTAGTTACTTTGAATTCATATCTGGGTCGCGGTCTATAGGGTCGTTGTTGCTTCCATGGACAAAAATAAGAAGCCCTTCAGTCACTTTGATGATCAAATGCAAATAAGTATTTAAGGATCAAGCTGATAAGCACAATGGCTACCAAACCAAGTAAGTTCCCTATCAATTACATAGTAGGGATACAAGTTGTCATCAATGCATCAAGTTATATCGAATATTCACTTTGGTTATCATATTGGGGGAACCAATCCAAAATGCCTAGACCAAACAACCAACTCGATGGTGGAAGGAAAACACGAAAAGCTTTATGTTTCTGTGCATCAATCATTACCCTTGAGTCATTAAACGGGCGAGGGTACAAGCTCGGGTTCGGCTGAAAACCACCGGGATCCTGTTTGTTGGCGAAGGAGGTGCCACCACCAGAAACTGAATCGAACCTGAAGTCCATGGCGCTGTTCTTCAGCTTCTGATCCATCCCGTCTTGCAAAGTGTTGTAACTTCCGCTATCCCCCGCGCCCCCAACGCTCGCGGACGACGGCGGCCGCTGGTGCAGCGCGTTCTGCGCCTTCTCGAGCTGTCGGTAGAAGCCCATCCCACCTTCGTCTGACTTTCGAAATAACCGCTGCGCGAAGTTATCGGTAGGCTCCGAAGCAGCAGCAGCATTGGTGAAGAGGGATTTGGCGGATGCGAAGGATGGATCCAGCAACTGGATGCGTCCAGTTGGGGCATTGTTGAGGGCCGAACGCAGCAGCGGAGCTAGAGCTCTCATTCCTGTAGATGACAAGCTGAATTGGAAAGCAGAAAGTTTTCGGCCGTGAGAACTAATGAACTAGTATGTTCACTTTCCTTCGCCGTCGAGCAATGGGAATTGGGATGTTAAGATGAACGGAGGGGGGAATAAAGGCAACATAAAGGTTTTCCCCTTTTTTTTTGTTTTGTTTTGTTTTGTTTTTTTTTTTTTTTGTTGCCGACGACGACGAGGGGATAGAGAAGAAGTAGATCGGCTGCTTCAGTTCAGATGAGAAATGGGCTGACAGCGCGCGAGGGTAATGGCTAGGATGGGCCGACAGGGTTGGTGCCTAATTGGGCCCTTGGACCACAGGATGAATCCAAGTCTCGGCATACCATATTAAGGCCAATTCTCCGAATATTAGACGCTTTTTTACTAAATTTATCACTGATTAGAAGCCATGCTAGAACATCGATCAAACATTATCAAACATGGATAAATTGATTGATGCAGATAGCAAATTCATACAAATTCACCAAAGAAACAACTCTATCTAGGAAGCAAGTTCAACAAGCAACGTCAACTCAGAAAAGAAGAAAAAAAAAGAAGCTAGGGGCCCTAGAGGAAGAAGGCATGAAACTGAGCAGGGCATGGTTCTGAATATGATCTATAGAAGCGCTTTTCGAGAACTTCAACATTCAAGTGAATACCAGCACCAGCAGCTTTCCCATTCATTGATGATGTTCCCAATTTCTGTTTAGATGTCTCCGATGATGGTGGTGGTGGCAAAGAGAATCTCAAAACTGTAAGCCCTACAAGATGATTATATGTCGTGTACACTAAACAGAATGTGCTGCTCAATTGCAGGTCACCATCATGCTCCTCCTCCTCCTCTTCTTGTAGTTCAATCACTTGGAAAGCACAGACCGGAAGACGCACATCGTATGCTTCAGGTAATTTCTGCTTGTGCAATTGACGACCCGTCTTGCCATCAACCAATGCAACATAGGCACCCAAGTCTATAAAATATATGAAGCAGATTCCCCACTCCAAATTGCAGCATTTTGAATTTGCTGCCCATAGAGAGCTTCACGGAAGGGTAATTCTGACAATTCCATCTCATTTAAATGCTGCTTTGCGTTTTAACTCAAAGCCCAAATAAACTCAACTCACCCCAGCCCAAATAAAATCCAAATACTCAAAACTCACCCCCCAGCCCAAATGAAGTCCAAAGCCCAACCCTAAACCTAATGAATTGAACGAGAGAGGCAGCAGCTGCAGCTCTCTTCTCATCTCTCACAGGCAGCGCAGCGGGCAGCCACCACACACCAGCTATCCATCATCCTTGCAATTCGAACGATCGACAGCATCAACCTTTCACCGCCGTCCTTCGCCGTCGTCCGCCGGTATCGACCTTTCTTCGCCGCTTTCTCTTCCCCGCCGCAACGCCCTCTTCTCCACCTGAAGTCCTGAATTGAAAACAGAAACAGAGACTAAGACGATGCTATTGAAGATTTGAAGCTGGAGCCTCGAAAGAGAGAAAGTATGCCAAAAAATGACATGCATGCTTAGATCTAAAGCTATACGAACCTTCATCGTCGTCGGCCGCAGTTGTCACCATCGCTTTCTTCAATCGCCGTTGCCGACTGCCGTCGTCCGCCGATTTACTTTCTTCCTTTTTGAACCCTTAATGATCTACGCTGCTTCGAGACCGGAGAAGGAGGAGAGATCTCTACCATCCGTCGTCATGCAGCTCTGTTGTGCTCTGCTTCGAGCTCTACCTTGTGCTCGCCGTCGCTACATCGTTTGTTGATTGGAGAGAGAGAGAGAAAGAGAGAGAGAGTGCATCTGAGGAGTCAAGGGGAGAAATAAGAAGATAGGCCTAGAGAGTTGTCGTTTTTTTCCAAATAGGTGTCCACAAAACGCAGGAGTCAAGTGGCCAAAACGCAAGCAGCTTCCATCTTCGGGTTTGGAGAAGGAACCGAACCGAGTTATGATTCGGTTCGGGATTGGTTTGGGTTATAGCTGGAATTAGCAGTTTTGTTAAAAACGAGCCGAACCGGTCGGTCCGGCAAAACCGAAACCCGACCACCAATCCAGCTCGGAACAGCTATAAAAACGCTTCGGTTGAACTGACCGGCCGGTTAACGGTTTGAACGCTTAACCATTCGAACCGTTAAAACCGGGAAGCCGGTTTGAATCCCTCTAACAGCCCATTCAGAAGATGGAGATACGCGTCGGATTATTCGCCGGGTCTTTGGGAATTGGAATATCATTTATGATTTTCCCTTTTTGTTTCCTCCGAAAACAGAATAAACTAGAAAGATCAAAAACAACTTTTCTTTTTCGATTTTCTTTGTTGGAAGCCTATTTTAGTCTTGGGATATGGAAACAATTTAAGAAATGCGGTTTCTATTAATTAGGTGACTTTTTTAGATTTTTTAACTTTTGTTTATTCTAAAAACTAAATTGACAGATTATATTTGAGAACTAATTTCTTTTATTTCGGTCAAATGTTCATCTACACTTTGATTGAACATATGAAATGGTTTACCCAAAAAAAACATATGAAATGCCATTTATAAGTAGAATTTTGAATTATGGATTTCATGTCTACAATGGAGCAACTTTCAAAATTGGGTGTTTCTTTGTAGATGTTTTAAATTTGTTAACTAATAGTAATGCACGTGTGGTTTATTATACTTAAGAAGTGTGTAGTAATTATAATGTTTTTATTATTAAGTACCAGTTCATTAACGGATTTTTAACGGTTTAATAGCGGTTAAACCATTAAAATGCGAACCGTTCATTATATCGGTTGATACTCCGGTTCGGTTCTGACAACATTGAGAATTAGGCCCCCGGTATCCATATGTTCGGTTCAGTTTGAACCGAACCAACCGAATGCTCACCCCTACCTACGCCGTGTTGGCTAGGTTCTGTGGTTCATAATCAATCTACTATCAAGCTCTCATCCTCTATAACAATTAGTCTTCGTGTTCGACCCTTAAGGGACCAACGTACTTTCACAACGGGCACAATTTGTTAATTTTTTTATACTTATGCTTATGTTCATTACTTTTCCAATGCATAACATATTTGCGATTGTTTGTTCTTCCTCGGAGTTGATGAGAGCCATTTTCATGCAGCCTAAGCACCGTTCAAACATCAAAATAATATTGAAAGGGACCACCTTAACCAAAGTACTTCTTAGTCTAATGTTTCGTACACTAATCTACTTAAATTTGTTGATTTTTAGTTTATTTAATTTGAGATGAATAATCTTTGAATGCGGAGGGATTGATACTTTTAACACACAACTTCAGCATATTGAGGTTCATGAGTTTTGGTAATATGTTTGGAGACTACGGAAATTAATTTGAATTTTATTTGTTCTTACCATGACGATAGTTCATCATCTCCGGAAGGTATTCCTATCTTTGGCATATGAATATTAGGGGTAAGTACGAAATTTGAGCATTGAGGGCATGCAGAATATGTAATCGCAGTTAGATAAAGAAAATGAAGAAACAACTAATTAATGATATATTTTTAAATTGGATGATAGATAGTGTTTTAGAATACTAACAACCAGAAGAAAAAAATCCTAATTGACGTGGTAACCAAAAGCATACTAGAGCTCATATTCGGAACTAGGTCCCTTTAACCTTTATGTGACCTTCGTTTCTTCTTTCAATTCATTAATTAAATACAAACCATGTCATGTAATCTTTTAATAGTACTTCTGATTATATTCTTAATGATGTGAAATCAACATTTGGTCCTAATCTCTAAGAAGAAAGACTAAGAAAATTGGTGGTCTATCCACCCAATGCTCATCTTCCTCCCAATTACAATTATTATGGGCCGCACAGTGAGCAGATTTATTTGCACTTCGTCCCACATAACTCTAGCCAATCCAACCAAAAGAATGGGCCGAGTCCTTAATTTCTTTGCAGATTTGGCCCAATTCCATCGTTGAGGTCGTTCGGCCTGTGATGCGCCTTGCCACCACCTGGCAGTCCGTATGTATCTCTACCGACTAGATCTAAAGTCGTTCAACCATTTCCATACCGACCTACAATGCGAAAGCCTCTGCCACAGGACAGGGGGTTCCCATTGCCAGTGTGTTCTCCTGACCGTCGTGGCTCGGAATCTTCTACTTCTTTCCATGATCACCACGCCAAAGCATGTTCCCCGACCCGACAGACATGTATCGTCGACAGTTATTTTGAAATCCGCCCACTCGGATGGCTCCCTGCACTAGATTGTTGGGTTCTTGATCAGATCTATCTTCTTGCACTTCCAGATACTCATTTAGGCAACTTTCCATGAAATGGCAAAAAATGTACACCTAAAACTATTAGAGTTAGTTTTTCACTACTAATGTCATTTGAAGTCTTCTTTAATGTTTTAGATGTTATGTCCAATTCACTTTCTACACATTAGGAGACATTTGATCGTTATGGTACTAAAATACTCCTTAATTTATGAATTTAAAGTTGTAATACACAATGAACCTCAATCAATTGTGGTTTGTGTACCTATTTCAGTATATGTGGAACAAACAAGAGGCATGTAATTTCTGAAAGTTTGTTTACTATTGCACAATTATATTCCCATTCCCACTTACAATTAGCATAATCCTATTACTAAATTGCTTTATCATTCCTAGGAAAGTATTACTTTGATGCATCGCTAACATCTAAATATAATTCAACTTGAATCATCCTTTATCGTCGCTCCCTTTACTAAATTGGTAGTGTGTGTATGTGTCTGTGTGTATATATATGACAGAAGCTAGCGTATGTCTGACATATGCTATACGCTTGCGTTCACACTTATTATTGTACTTTGGTGATTTCGGCGAATCAGAATCGTTGATTTTCATTTTAAGATAGAATGAATCTTATGTTTTGGGTTAGAAAAATTGGGGACTTGGATTCACCCATTAGATGTTAGGTCATAGTATCATGTCTCAAATTCCAGTTAAATAATGGTCTAAATAACAAAACTCGATAATCATACGGTAAGGCGTATGCTAGCCTAAACCATATGTATATAACTTTGATATATGGCATTGCTTATGTCAGACTGTGCGAAATGAAAAACACTATTAACGAGGACTCATACAAAATTGCCAAACAAAATACTAACATTTCTTCAATTGTAGACCTAACCGGTTAACTTCATTTCGATTATCCCCTTCTTCCTTAATAAGAGGTTTGCAAATCTTCATTCGTCGCATAGACCTACCTTCAATGCAATATTATATTCATAATTTTTTTTATTTCATCAAAAAAGTATTTGTTGCATGGAAATTATTACATTGTTGCCGATCATATTTGCGACTACATATTTATTATAAGAAGCACCTCTAATATTCAATTGTATAGTCTATTTAAGTATTGAAAGACAATTAATTATTTGTATTCTGTTTCATCGAATAATTATTCTTAGATCATATTCTCCTTTTCTTATTATGCATACACAAACGTTACATGCATATATGAGCATCTAACATATGCATTATTATATACCATGTTCTCGGTCTAACCTCTCCCGACCAATGGGCCGGTCCCCGTGCTAGGGAATGATGGAGGTTTGTTGGATCTGTCACGATACTACAATTTCGATGCTTCTATGTCTTTGCCTTTGACCTATGTTGTTGTTGATTCTTTTTGCCTTATCTGTCTCAGGAAATGACTCCCCCTCTACAAAAGACAGCTCCTCCCAATATATTCGTTGTGGCATTGAGATATCAGAGATAGCTTCTCATGTATCACAACAAGGTGACATAGGTGAAGTTGCAAATTTATTGCAACTACACAACCTAATATGAAGGCAAGAAGCAAGTGATTTCAGCGTATGATGATTAAAGGATATTAATCCTCTAAAAGGTTGGATAAAAGGCTTTTATCTTGCAGGCGTTGCCCTATCTATTTTGTATTGCATCCCCTGTATTGCTTTGTCTGTTTTCCTACATCAATAATCCAAACTACTACCACTGAACAACCGAGCAAGCTCAAGAGCTGCAATTTATTTAGAAATTATGTATCCTCGACTTCTTTTTGCCAGTTGTCAGTGATTGGAAATAGTTGTCAATTAATCCCACTAACTCTATGCTGCTAAAAACTTTCATAAAACTAAGAAAAAATAAAAAGTACTACAATAACAACAACTTGCCGGCCAACAGGCCGACCTCTGTGCTAGTCAGATAGAAAGATCTCAGCATCCACGACAACAAAACACTCGTGTTGCCGGTGACAAGTGACAACCCATCTGGACATTGAGTTTCAACATTGACGACAGGGTTTCAGTGCCTACTTGATACCCAAACCCGCCCGATTCCCACTCTCCAGTGTCAGCATCAAAGGCATATATAATTGTGTGCGCTGCTTGCAAACACATAAAGCTTGTGGCCAATGACACCAAGCTTGAACTTGTACCTACCCAAGCAACTAGAGTAGTCAAGGGTGCCTTTCTGGTAGAAGGGAGGTGTAGGAAGTGGCCTCCTGTGGTGCCACTGATCGATACTTCTGCTGCTGCCATCAACATCCTTTAGGTCCAAAATAGCAAAGCAGTGGTTGGAGGCACTCGGAATTGCCGGCCTCTCATGACCCCGATAATCTCCAACGCTGCCATTGATCTTTGCAACTATCGGAGACCGCATAGGGCTAGGCAAACGAAGGACATCATCAGGGAGATCATGGAGGGTATCCGACTAGTACCCAAACACCTCAGGTAAAAGTTCTTACCTCTCCAATTCTGATCATCAATTTTTTTTTTGGGGAAACAATCCTGATCATCATCATCCCCAGCGCGACCGGCAACTTCTTCTTGTCCGCCTTCTTGTTCTTGCAACCTCGGCCCATCGTCGACACAACAAAGTATAGGAAAGCCTTGAATCTGGATCTCGATCTCTGTCAGAACAGAAGCGTGCAATCGATAATCCAAACCAACACGAACGAACACAAATTTAACGTGGTTCACTAGCTAATCCACAGGCAGGGGGACAAATTTCACTAATTTGAGGAGAGTATAGGTTACAAACCAAATTCCAAACGAACAAACCAAACAAACTAACCTGACTGACCCTACTACAGACTAGGGTGATGAAGAGTATTTATAAAACTCTTTTTCTCCAGATTCTTGTCTCAATCTGTGTTCCACGGGAGATCGCGCTCCCAAATTCTGAAAACGCACTCTCAAAAAGCAGTTCGCGAATTTTTCACGAACTCCCCAAAAATCGCGTTTTAGCGATCTAGAGCGGGATAGTGGAGGGTGGATAGGCGAATTAGGTTACTTAAGTGCAGATAGTACATTCATCCAAATTTGCCAGAGAAATAACAATAAAGCAAGTTCAACAACCAACGTCAACCTAAAGGAAGAAAGCATGAAAATCGGCAGGGTAGAAGCTAGGTTCCCTCCCTCCTCCTGTTAGATCATAGATGTCTCCTCCACCACTGGAGCTTGAGATAAATTTCCGTTGCAGCAGCAGCACCTATCATCATAGGGAGACAAATTGTTACCCAACAAAACTTAAGATCTCTTAAGTGAAAATAAATAGTATACATAGGAGCTGTTTCGATCCAGCCTTCCCACTCAGTTTGGTGTCTATTCAAATTAAGCATGAATTCTTCAGAGACCGGTGTCGTATCAATGATGTATTCTGAAAGAAGTGCTGAAACAATGATGAGAAGGATGTAGAGGCGACAATGTTGGTTAGCACAGAAGACAAATACCAAGATTAAGCAAATAGTTATAGGGAATGAACTCTGTCTATGAGCTTGAAACACTGAAAGCATCATAAGAAAAGCAGAAGAAAACAGGACTAGAAGGAAACAGAATATGAAAGAAGTTGGTGGGACACCTTTATTGATGAGCCAAAGAGATCAGTAAGGTCGCATAGGTAACAGTATTATAGTACATAAAATATTAGACCGAACTCGAATTTGCAAATTCACCTTTCACAAGTAATTAACCACATTCTTGACTCGGACATTCAATCCATTATCCATGACAAACTGCTCATCCATCACAAGGAATCCCATACATATTGTGTCCTCTATGCAAAAACAAATATTTGTCTTTGAGTGCTTAGTAAGTCGGATATAAAATCGGACTGAAACTTCCGAGTTCAACTCGATCTCATTAAAACAATACCACTTGTAAAAGCAAACTGCGCTTGATAGGAACATATAGAAGATTCATCCAAATTAAACAAAGAAACGACAATAAATCAAATACAACAATCAATCAGAAGAAAGCTGGGGGAGTTTGACGGGCAAAAAGAGTTACCTAGCTAGAGGAAGAAGGCATGAAAATCGGCAGGGTAGAAACTAGGATCTGAATCTATATAGAGGCACTTTTCCAGAACTTCAACATTCAAGTGAATACCACCATCAGCAGTTTTCCCATTCATTGATGATGTTGCAACCTTCTGTTTAGATGCCTTCTTAGATGCCTTGGTCGCCACTGTAAGAGGTAGAGATGATGCTGATGCTGCTGGCAAAGAGAATCTCAAAACTGTAAGCCCTACAAGATGATTTCCTGTGGTGTAAACAAAACAGAATGTGCTACTCAATTGGCGGTCATCATCATGCTCCTCCTCTTGTAGTTCAATCACTTGGAAAGCAGAGACCGGAAGACGCACATCGTATGCTTCAGGAAGTAGCTGCTTGTGCAATTGATAGCCTGTCTTGCAATCAACCAATGCAACAAAGGCACCAATGCCTGGGAAGCACTCAGCACCCACGACGACAAAACAATCCTTTTGGCCACAACCCACATTGAGTTTCAACATTGACGACAAGGATTCAGAGCCTAGTGGATACCCAAATTCCATCAATTCCCACTCTCCAGTAAGAGCATCAAAGGCATATCCACGAGTGCCTGCAGATACATAAAGCTTGTGGCCAATGACACCCAGCTTGAACTTGTAGCAACCACTGCATCTAGAATAGTCAGGGGTGCCTTTCTGGTAGAAGGGAGGAGTGGGAAGTGGCCTCCAACGGCACTGATCGATAGGTCTGCCATCATCCTTTTCCAAAACCACAAAGCAGTGGGTGGAGTCACTCGGCATTGCAGCCTTATTATAGCAATGATCTCCATAGAGGACATATACGCTGCCATCAATCTTTGCAACTATCGGAGACCGCATAGGGCTGGGCAAACGAAGATAAGCTGGGAGCTCGTGGAGGGTAAAATCCGGAGGATTAAGAAATTCATAGACTTTGTCACTTGGTTCAACCCATTTCTCCCAAGGATGCATATTTCGAGAAAGGAATTCCGGACGTAAGTCCCCAGTAGTTTCTCCGCCGACCATGTATGCTTTACCATCAAACGTGAAGACCCCCATTTCTAGTGGGAGCTTTTGTTTGAAGTAATCCCAATCACAGACAACAGTTGGCAATAGATATTCAAACTCACCAAACCTATCGGCCACTTTTCCGCCCAACTGGTTTCCATCGATAAGCTTGAAAGCCTCAATTCCCCAAATCCGAGTAGTACGCAAACACCTCAGGTAAAAGTTCTTACCTCTCCAATTCTGATCATCAATTTTTTTTTCGGGGAAACAATCCTGATCATCATCATCCCCCAGCGCGACCGCCGGCAACTTCTTCCTGTCCGCCTTCTTGTTCTTGCGACCTCGGCCCATCGTCGGCACAACAAAGTATAGGAAAGCCTTGAATCTGGATCTGGATCTCGATCTCGATAACCCTATTTCCGAAGCTCTTCCCAATTATATATGGTCGTCTTAGGGTTTCGCTCACTCGCAAGTTTAGTACGCCCGCTTCTTCTTGCGACCTCGGCCCATCGTTTCGTACGCCAGCACAACAAGGAAGGACGGAAGGATATATCCTATACTATAGAGGCAGGCCGCAGGCACCAGGCAGCCTTCCTTGGGTCTCGATCTCAATCTCTTCCCCTGCTGCCCTTTATATATTGGTCGCGTCTTAGGGTCTCGCTGTTAATTAGTAGAGCTAGAGCAGCACTTTCTTTCTTGTTGTTTGGGGATTTTTTTTATTTATCTAACCACTACAACCCCAGAAAGAATGCAGCCAAATTAATGCTCCTGATCTCATGCATGCTAATCACCGTACGTAGCGAGTACTACCCTGCAGGCAGCGATACCGGCGACCAAAGTGCGGATCCTGGTCCTACTTATAGGATTCCTGTAAAATAAAATTCCATACGTTCCTTAAGGGACAAATGGGTCTTTTTCCCATGCGATGGCCGAACCCTAGCTGCTAGCTAGTGATTAGGGTTTTTCGGTTTATATACATGTACTTGTATATGGTTACGTATGAGAATAATAAGCTGAGATAGCAAAACTTCTCCGTGAAGTAAACTCATTCACATCGAATGAGAAGAACTACGTAAACACTGTGTCTTGTTCATTGTTTTTCGTTTCCGCGTTCATACAAATATTTTACTGCTAGCGGTGTGCAAAATGGCGAAGCTGCCGGCCACACCGCCGGAGGTGGGGCTCCCACTCGTCCTGCACAACAACGATGCTGGCAACGAAAGTGGGTCTCCCAGCTAGGGATGGCAATGGGTCGGGTCGGGGGCCGATAGTGCATATCCGTTACCCTACCCAATGTAGTTCGGGTTTTACCCATACCCGTACCCACACGAGAAACGGGTAGAAAATCAAAACCATGCTCATACCCGTTCGGGTTTCGGGTATCCACGGTTATCCATGGGTAATAATTTCTCCTTATAATTCCAACCAATATGTTAACATTCACACGTATACTCACATTACGTAAGAGGAAAAGTACGACAATAATTCACTAGAATGACGAAAATTAATTAAACAATATAATTTCATGAAAATATTATATTTATATGCTAAATATAAAATATTCTAAAGAAACATAATGATTATTTCTAGACAAAATACATATGCATGTGTATAATCGGGCGGGTTCGGGTTGGATAGTGAGATAACCATGCCCACCCATTACCCGCAATATTCGGGTTCTGGTTTTACCCTACCCGATTAGGTCGGATTCGGGTGGATATCCACGGTTACGAATATTTTTGCCATCCCTACTCCCAGCCCGGCCAGTGATCGTGGCCGCCGTCACTAATGATCTATGAACGTAACTCCTCACCCCTACCTTCTTCGCATCTCTAAACTCACACCTCCATCGATGTTGCATTACTTAATGGTCGTCGTTATTGTGTCAGCCTTACTTAATGGTCATAATTATTAAATAAAATGAAGGAATTTATATATGGATGATATTTACCTGCAACCAAGTTTGCAGGCTCCTCCTACAACCTCTACAGGTGGAGGCATACTATTGGTTGGGTTTATTTTATTTCATCTATTTTTAATTTGCAGTTAAATGGTTAATGGAAGCGGCTACCATTTCACAGCAGAATTCTCTCTCTACGCTCCTCTTTTTCTCCCTTCTTTTCTTATGGTTATTTCTTTTTGACATGGTTCAATTCAACCCTATCCATTCATAGTATTTGAGATAATCAAATTTTATGGGTGGTGTGGCAACCGCTACTTGAAATCGGGAATTCGATCGTCAATTGTTCGGAGTCGCAATCGATCTTAATTGTTGTGGATCAACACATTTCTGTTCGGTCTAGACTTGGGATCAAAATCGAGATGTGGTATGCAAAATTGAAGATTCTAGGTTCGGGAGTACGATTACGTGTGGGAAAGTGTATTCACACCCCACAACGCCCAAAAAATAGTACTACTTAAGTTGATAAGTTTTTTAATGTAGTGTGCATAATAATTTATGTCTTATTTACGTATTTAATTATATAATTTAATTAATTATGTTTTTTATTAGTTGAACTCGAATCTATTGGTTGCCTACGTACCCGAGTAGTAGGGATTAAAGTCCACGTAGTTCGATTTAAAAAAGTTGTGATTTGAAGTGTTAACGCTTACATGTTAAAATTGTTGAGAATATTTGTTAGTCGGACTTGAACCAATTGGTTATCTACGTACGTACCCAAGTAGTCGAGATCAAAGTCCACTTAATTCGATAATATTTTTTTTAAAAGTGATCTTACCGCATTCTGTTGATGGTGATTAAGATATTACTTGCAAACAAAAAAGAAATATGCTTCCGTTAACATTTAATTGCAAACAAAAAAAGAAAAGAATTCAACCAATAGTGTACCTCCACCTATATAGATTGTAGGCGGAGCCTGCAAACTGGGTTGCAGGTAAATATCATCCTTTATATATGGCACCCAATTATGAATGCCGTATACTATTTACCATAATATTTTATTTTATTTTTTAAAATGACGTAGCTGGGTGGGTGGGGCGGGGGAAAGAAATAAAGAATGAGAGTTCGACGATTATGGGAAAATGAGAAGCACGTCTTAGTTAACTCTCCAGACCAAACACGTCCCACATGAATTACGTCAGAAATTACTTACTAAATTTCCTGGCTAATCAAGGAGTAATCCCCCTAATTAAAAATGTTATCCAGAGCCACACATAATTAAACACGTCTTAGTAATACTTAGTTGCAAAAGAAAAACTCGCCTTTGACTTTTTTCTTCTCTCTTATATCTCGATGGATCTACATCTACATAGCTCTTCAAACGTATAGAAGTACATTGTTCAAGCTTTTCCGTCTCAGAGAAAGCTCTTAATTAAATTGGCCATCATCATTGCACAAAGTATGAATAATTTAGTGATGAAGCGTAAGAAGCAGCAGCTTGTCATTCTTCGACTCATCATCACCATCGTCCTGGCCGTGATGGTGATATCAGCGGCAGCTCAACGCGGCGGCGGAGGAGGAGGAGGTGGTGGCGGCAGAGGGGGAAGCAGTAGCGGCGGGAGCAGAGGGGGAAGTGGTGGCGGAACTAGGCCAGGCGTTATTAATGGTGGCAACGGCGCCGGCGGAACTGGTAGTTCGTCGGGATCAGCAGCTGCTCTTTCTTGGAATATTCACAAGTTAATTACTGGGTTAGTTCAGAGTGCTGTATTGATCATGATCATCATGTATTAGTTTCTACTTTGTACTTCTCATGATCCTTCCCTTCCACGTCTCCAACTAGACGTACTGTCATTTTGTTTTGGGTTAATACTTGGGAAGATACAACCCAAGGTTTAGAGCATTAACAAGGATTAATTGCATATGTGAATAGCCACAAATTAAATAGACTTCTGCAGCAAATTAGAAGCTCCAACCATCCAACGTGTCAGTTTGTTATTGGTGGATTCACCTTCCTTTTTTCTTAATATTTAATTATGCTAAATAAATCAAGAATAAAAATATATAAAAAAATGATGAAATCACCAATAAAAAATGACATGTGGTTGGTTGAAACTTTTGCGTCCAACCAAGATTGGAGCTAAGAGTTTTCCGACTTGTGCCACCATTGCTGATTGATGTAGAAAGCATTGCCCCTCCCGTCATCCACTCAGAATTAGAACCACGTATTCCATAAGTCGTCCCTACAATTATGATACAAAAAATTAATTACTATGACGGATTTTATAGTTGCAAATTGTTATAGTGAGCACGGTGTGAAATCCAAATTGCCTTTATATAGTTCTTATAAACATGATCAAGAAACTATATGTATATATTATCATCCAATGACCTACAAAAAGAAATGAAACTACAACTAAAAGATGAGAGGAGAGATAAAATATGCATTCAAGAGTACTAGTCTAGAATTCGTCTATAAAAAGCTTTCTTGATTCTCAAACTTTCTTTTTGGTTTTTTATCTTTTGTTTCTTTTACCCGTATTGTATATTTTCTTCCTCTATAAAAAATCTCTTTCAAGGCTCTTTCATTGTTTATTCTTCATGAACAAAACTTAGACCGATGTTAAATTTCATCTTTTTATTTTGGTTGTTAGCGAGTGATATGAAAGATGAAGTATCGATTGATAATAATAGTTTCGGTGATTCATCCAAAAATCTTAATATATATTAGCTCGAGATTGAACAATACTAAAAATAAATGAAACATACTGGTATAATAGAAAAGAAGAAATACACATTTTGTCCTTCTTCGAGATCGTTTTGGAAGGACTCATCGGTGAATATATATATAACTTCTCTTTAGCAAGGGGTTGGCCATTCGATACCAACATCTTCATATATTGGTCTAAATCACAATTGAAATCATGATAAATGTACAGACATCTATCACCCTCCTCAAACTTGAACAAGCTGAAAACCACTTGTTGGTAGTCGAAATCGTTTGCTCTTTGGAGAGAAAGATCTCCGGCCTGAACAAGAGCATGATTACTTTTGTGTACACTTCGGACTTGGACAAGCCCATAATCAATCATTCTATCTCTGAAACGGAGGGTTTCATTTGAAAATGGTGTGGGAGTTTCTCTTCCGTCCAGCGGGAGGTGACTCAGTGATAAACGTGAATATGGTAGATGGAAAGAGGTGGAAGAGCTACCTATTTCGGTAGCAACTGCAAAGTTTCGTTTACGATCCAGTCTAACTCAACAATTGCTCATGCTTTCATTCGAGTTTATATATGGTCAGAATACATGTTATGCAAGCATGACAATATTTCTAGTTCATTTTGACCAAAATAGCAAAACAAACGAGTAGGAGTTGAGTTTAGAGATTGACCAAAATCAAGAAAGATCTCAAAAGGATTGTTGTGGTTATCAATAAGTACTTGTCGTTGCCTACTTTTTTGTCGAAATTCAATTCATTATCTACTCTAACTAAAAAGCTAAACAAATTACTAATTCACACAATTTGGTTTTTTATCTTTCTTTTCTTTTGTTTTTTACCACTATTGTGTAATTTTTTTTCCCTCTATAAAAAAATATCTTTCAAGACTCTTTCATCGTTTCTTCTTTATGAACAAAGTTTAGACCGATGTTAAATTTCATCATTTTATATTGGTTGTTAGCGAGTGACAGGAAGATGGAGTATTGATTGATAATAATGATTTCGATGAGTCGCCCAACAATCTTAATATATATTAGCTCGAGAACTAATGAAATGAGCAATGCTAAAAACAAATGAAATATACTAGTATGTTAGAGAAAGAACTAAGAGATTAAGAATCTTAATTTAATTTTTTTTTAAACAAGAAGTTCCATTCAAAGTAATTTCTTAAAAAATACACGTTGATCCATATGCATTCTTAAGTTTCAAGTATAAGTAAAAATTGGCAACGAATTGTTTATTTTCCTATGCACAAAGTGCGTGAAATTTGTAGGTGTTATAGGTATTTTGTGCCTAACTTGTTTGCAATCAATCAGCAGTTCATGCTAGATGACCCATCTGGTCCTTTGGTTTATTTCAGAATACAGTTGGGGCAGGCCCAATTCGATGGAATGGTCCCAAAAGAGGAAGAGGTGGAAAAGAGCACACGACTTGAGCGCCTTAGCCTGCCTCAACTCAACTGGACCATTTCACTCTCCAATCCCCATCACAACAATTCACAATTCCTCTATTAAAGTTTGCCCATTTGCTTTTTGACTGTTTTGAGTATTCTATTCTATCTACTACCACTGCTCGCAAACATACAAAGCAAAAATCTAACCCACTCCAATGACTTTTTTTATCTATAGCTCACATCCCACTCTCTCCCCCCTTTTCTCCTTTTGACTTGACCCTTAAAAAAAAAAAAAAAAAACTATGCAACCAACCAACCATTCTTGAGACATCAACGTAAGTCTGTCTGGTGCAAGGTTGTCACCGGGGGTTGACCCTGATTCGGTTGAGCTAGTGGGTCAAGAGTTAATGGGTCACCCATTTTAGTCCGGAAATATGGAAAGCGTCATTATATTGTACTTATCCTGATAAATTATATCAAATCGCATCTAACATATGAGTTATAACATATAATATTACACCAAAATAACATTTTGTACTTAGATTCAACATATAGTGAAAATTCACACACACTTATATAACATTAATATTCAAATGTTCAACTTAGGATTCCAAAGATTGAGTTAGGCGAAAAGAAAAATCGGAAAATAGGCGCATTTCGCAAAACAAAGAAAAAATTGCACAAATTGACCTCCAACTCGGTACCTTATAGCGGTCAACCCAACAAGTACATGCGGCCCATTTTTCTCATCGGGTCAGGGTCAAAGTGGGTCAACCCACGGGTTGACAACCTTGATCTGGTGCATAAAGAAAGTCACCCCTTCAAACTTCATTCTCATTGTTAAAGAAACACGGTAGAGAAATGGCGCCAATGGAGATTGGAAAACATTTCGCCATTAGCGCTTAATTTATTTCTTATACATGATGATTGCCATATTATATATCGTTAACTAATTAATTACTCTTTTTCCCCGAAAAGATCAAATTTGAAAAAAAAAAGTATTAATTCCGAAAAGTAAAAACTAAACCTCACGGTCACGGTAGTATTAATTATTTGGTGAGGCTCTCTCTTTCGTTTTTGCTCTTTTGTTTCTCCTCAAGTCAAGCAGAAATCTCCTCACTTTTACTTCACTGGGAGGGAATTTGCTCCGCTTGCATCTGCCGCCATCGGACTCCGATTCTTCTATCACCCTGCACTCCTCCGCCGGGTTAACGAGCCCCGGCGAGTTGGTAACTGCGCCATCCGTCCAACTCCATTTGTATTTTCTCGTTTTGCTACGCTTTATGTTATGTGTGTGTATTTTCCTGGAAAAATGGGCCTGTAACTGCTCTGCTTTCGTTTTGATGGTCGTGATTCGCTGTCTATCTTCCATTTCCTTGATTGTTCTTCGAATTTTCGGGTCCCGTTGATGTGCAGCCGGTGTTGGCGTTCCAGCATTTGCCTCGCTATTAATCTTGCACTTTTTTCTTATGATTGATTTGATTTGGGCGTTTCTCTTTCGGTTTGCTTCAGATTGCGGTTTTGATGGAGATCTGATTGCTTTTAGTTTATCTTTGCTTCGCTTTGGTTACAGGGAGGGATTGCTGAACTGGATTGAATGGAGCAGGTACTACTTCGTCAAGCATTTTGCTGGATGACTTTTATTTTTGTTCCTGTTTGGATCGGAGTTAATTGTAATTTGGTTGTGATGTGGCCAGTACGAGAAAGTGGAGAAGATTGGGGAGGGGACTTATGGAGTGGTATACAAGGCTCGTGATCGATTCACCAATGAGACTATAGCTTTGAAGAAGATCCGCCTCGAGCAGGAAGATGAGGGAGTCCCCAGCACTGCCATTAGAGAGATTTCTCTTCTGAAAGAAATGCAGCACGGTAACATTGTTAGGTGTGTGTGCTTAGTTCGATCGAGTTTTGTATGCGGAGTGGGTTATGTTGAATGAACTGATTGGGGCAAGGGTGCATGTTTTGGGTTGCTGTTTTTGGAGATTATGTGGAATTAAGTTTTGCATACCATGGAAGCTTGCAATGCATGTGTCTGTATTCAAATTGCACGTTCATATGCACAGCATTGTGTCTCTGGGAAAATAACTGGATGTTGTAACTGAAGCATACTCATCCTACCTTGTTTTTTATGCTAACTTCCTTTCCTTCCCAATCGCGGTCTGTGTTTTTGTCCTTTCTCCTGCTGATTTGTGGTTTGTTTGACCTACAGGTTGCAGGATGTAGTGCATAGTGAGAAGCGTTTGTATTTGGTATTTGAGTACCTGGACCTAGATTTGAAGAAGCACATGGACTCTTCTCCTGAATTCGCTAAGGACCCGAACATAGTCAAAGTTAGTGACCAATTCTTAGAGACAGGGTTTGCTACTGTTTCTCCTCTCTTTTCCAACTATGCACTTGCAAATGTTATAGCACGCAAGTGATTGGAACTTTGTCTTCCTTCTACTCCCCAACAATTGACATTTCTTTTGTGTTAGTGGGGTGGGGGGTTAAAGCTCTTGGACACTTATTTGATTTTGTTTTTCCTACGCACTTTTCCAATCTAGTGATAACAGAGAATAATGGCATGGATTGTGGATGTCCTCTCATCCTGCTACATAATGTTAAACATGTATCATTCTTTTCTATTTGCAGACATTCCTGTATCAAATCCTCCGTGGCATTGCTTATTGCCATTCTCTCAGGGTTCTTCATCGAGATTTGAAGCCACAGAATTTGCTTATTGATCGTCGTACCAATGCGCTGAAACTTGCAGATTTTGGCCTGGCCAGAGCTTTCGGTATCCCTGTCAGGACATTTACCCATGAGGTACTGATGAACTAGGTTTGCTTGTGGTAGCTATGTCTGGAACCTGAGCAGTTGCAATTGTTCATTATAGTATCTCCTGTACCTTGTGGTACGATATCCACGTTCTCATTACCTGGTTATGTAAGGTATTAAGCTTCACTTAATGGTTCGGTGATGGTGTCTTGAAAGGACAAGGCAATATCTGCTGATTATGAATGTGTGTTAGATTTCCTAGCGTGCCCATTTTAATAACAAATCTCCATTCATGTAAGCAACAATACCTAGTAATAGGAAATAGGAGTGCCCTATTGCTAGCAGTGATGTGTGGCTAAAAGTTTTATTTTCCTGCTTTGATTGGCAGTTTATCTTCTTGTTGTCTGATTGATTCCACCTTTCTGAAAATAGGTGGTGACTCTTTGGTACAGAGCCCCTGAGATCCTTCTTGGATCTCGACACTACTCTACACCAGTCGATGTTTGGTCTGTTGGATGTATATTTGCTGAAATGGTGAACCAGCGCCCATTGTTCCCTGGGGACTCTGAGATTGATGAGCTATTTAAGATTTTCAGGTCAAGTGCCTTCCCAATTTCCAGTTTGTTCTCTTAGCGGTTAGCCCTCATCGTATGCATTTCTCTTGTTTCTATTTGCTTAAGAATCTTCGATACGTAGCATTAATAAGTTATGCTGGTTTGTTTTTCGCTGCCTCATTTAGTTGTAGCCATCAGTAATGCTCCCTTTAACTAATTTTTGCATTGGCATTTGACACCAATGATGCACTCCTTAAGCATGACCCTTGTTTAAGTTAAATTGTCATTTTGGTTGGCTATATGTGATTACATTGTGGTAGCTACTGCTTAATGTACATTTTCTCCATCAACAATTCTTCTGTAGACATCTGACGTGATGCTCCACCATTTGTCCGCTCAAAGACACTGAATGCTTACACTCATATTTCCCCTTATCTACAGAATCATGGGCACACCAAATGAAGACACCTGGCCGGGAGTAACATCTTTGCCTGACTTCAAGTCTACCTTCCCCAAGTGGCCTTCAAAGGTTTCCTTGCTTCCTTCTTACTGATACCTATCCAAGTTTACAAACTCCAAAATGTTTCCTAAAGTTGGCAAACAAATGATTTTCTTTCCAGGACTTGGCTAATGTGGTTCCGACTCTCGATTCAGCTGGTCTTGACCTTTTACGTGTAAGTTAAAGTTCCATCTCGCTCTCTCGTGCTATGAAACCCCAGGGATTGGCAGTAACATGTGTAATTTGAGTTGTTGATGATTATCATATTGGTTGTTTCGTTGTTGTGGATACAGAAAATGCTGTGCTTGGATCCTGTCAAGAGAATTACAGCCAGGACTGCCATAGAACATGAGTACTTCAAGGACATCGGTTTCGTTCCTTAAAGAGGTAGGCCAAAGAGGAAGAAAAGGTCACCAGTTCCCATCTCTGTGCCCTAAAAAAAAAGAAATGTATATGGTTTGTGTAGTAGTAAGTCGGGTCTACCCAATGTGGGGTTTTTTGGAAGTGTGAGAAGAAAGAACTGTTTCTCTTGAGAGAGTCCATGGAGAAAGGGGAAAAGCAAAAACATCATAATGGTGATGATGATGTTTTTTTGTTTGTTTGTTTGTTTGAATTTGATTCTTAGCTGAAATTATTAGCTTGGAGTTCGCTTTTTTACCAAGGGCCTGGAGAATATTGTTGTTTTGGTTGGTTGTTTGTTCCCCCTGAGCTTTGATTGTAAACAGTCTTGTTGAGAAAGAAAAATTATGGTTCGGTTTCCCTCCTTGGGTTAAGCCGGTTATTTTGTTGACTGGTTTGTTTCCCCTGAGTCTAATCAATTAGTTGCTTCAGCCTTTGACATATCAACAGGTAGCTGCTGCTGCTGGGTTGTTGCTGTAGTTTCTTGACATGCATAGAAGCTATAGAAAAGGGCTCTCGATTCAAAGATAGTTCTTGTCTGCATACCGACTTAAAGCTGTAACAGAGTGTGTGTGTTCCCACAACTCAAGCAGGCTCCACAGAGCTTCAATCTCTTAACAATGAACATCTTCCTGTGACTGTGATGCCAAGCTAATTAAGTAAGAGCTATATCTCGTCGGCCAAAAGCATACTATTCGCAATCTGATAATAATGCTTAGTGGGTAACTATTCTGTACTCGTTGTGCCGGAACTAAATTCCCACTCTGTCGCCGTCGTCGGAAGAGAAAACAGAGGCTAGCTACTGAATGTTTGATTGAGTTGCGTTCGTAGGGAGACGGAAATCAGTTACCTTTCTCTCACTAAGTTTTCTCTAATCGACTCTACCCTTTGCTCGATTCCTCTTCATTTGCCTTTCCTCAGCCAGCAGCAGTGAGGTCTGCTTGTTTTCTTGTGTTTTTCCGGCTGTTTCCCGCCCTCTGTTTCAGTTTCAGGCAGAGATGGTCCAGGTCGTCGGCACCGGGTCAATATATCGTAGAAAGTCAATATATCATCAAAATATCACGAAATATCGCCATATATCGTAAATCGTCAATTTCACTTTCTCGTCAATTTATCGCGTTTCGAATTTGGTTTTGAGGACCCGAAACGTATTGCGTTTCGCCGTTTCGGGCACCCGTATTTCCCATTTTTCGCGCTAGTTTCCGCTGCTCCGTGGCCCGTTCTCGCGCCGTTTAGCCTCTGGCGGGCTCCTCTTCCTCCTGCTGCAGTTGGCGGAGGCTGGTCGTGGTTTTGGTTGCCGGTTAAGAGATTTTCTTCTTCCTCCCAGACAGCCGCCGGAGCTCCCCTGCCTTGGCTTCCTTCCCCAGCCATAAATTTCCGGAGTATCTGCTATTTCGCTTGTTGCCTCTCGGAGTGAGGGAGATTTGAAGAAAATTCCTTCCCCGGTCAATTCTAATTCTTTGATCCGATGTTGAATAGTGGGCAATCGATTTACCTAGTCGCCGAAGCTAATTCCTCCGTGTCCGGCATCACTGAAAACAGAGGCTCCCCTGTTTTAACAGTTTTGTCTCACGATCCGAGGAATAATAGTGGGTCACCGGTCGGGTTCATCGCCGACGTCCGCCACAGTTGCTGGGTTTCTTCGAATTACAGAAACAGGGTATAGTTATGTGGAACTAATTAGCTAGTAGCTGTCTTGGTTGCAGACAAACAAAAACTATGTATTGGTTCTTTAGACACAATAAATAAATAAATAAATAAGTATGGTTCTTCGGCTAAGAGTGTTAATTAATAGAGCTTTTACCCTTGCCTTAAGTAAACCTTTTGTCGACGGAAGAAGTAGCTAGAGAGGAATGGAGTAGTGGTTTGCTCGCTGTGGTTTGATAGGAACTAGGAAGGAAAGGAATGCATGCCCAAGTTTATTAATGGCGGAGGAGGAGATTGTGGAGCCTTAATTTCCTTGAAGACTGTAAACATCATCCATCTGCAGGCTTTGCATAGTATATGCTTTGGAGAAGGCGTGGCGGCAGGTGCACCCAAAAGTCGTCCCTGCGGCTGCGGGGATTGTTTTTCAGCTGGCTCGATTAATTTATGACAGAAAAGGAGACTATATAACTAATAAGATGGAATGCTTTTGTACAATGGCAACATGTGTCGCAAACAAAGTGGCGCATGCATTTTGATGCCTCGCAGAATGGAACAGACAGGAGACTTGGTTTGATTCGGTAGACAGACCGTTTAAATTTTATTGCAGATAAATTAAGACTGGACGGTGTAATACCAAATATAAATTAATAAAATCTCCATAGTCTTCTCTTCTATCTCTATGTATAAGAAAACATTTTTCAGTCTTGGATTGGTTATATATATATATATATATATTGTCAGAACAGAAGTGTGGAATCGATAATCCAAACCAACACCAGGGGCGGACGCACGGAGGTTTAGGGGTGTCCCAGGACACCCCTAAATTTTGGGGAAACGATTATTCAACCCACGGTAGTAATTTACGTATCGGTAAAAAATTTATAATTGGTAGTGAGAGACACCCCTAAAATTTGAAAAAATGATTATTCTAATATCATTTTTTAAATTTGTGTATGAGAATATAAGTGATAGGTTGGGTAATTCAAATCTAGAGCACTATTATTATTAACAAACTTAATTTCTGTTGAACTACAACTCATTTGTTGTTTGATTTTAAACATTGTATCATAGTAAAATGTCATTCCCTATTTCTAATTATTTTTAAAACATAGCAATTAAACTAGTTTCAATCTACCCTTAATTTGTATTGATTTTATGGTTGTACGACAAGTGTTGAAAGATTCTTTTAGCTTTGGTTTACATCAAGAACATGTTTACAAATCGAATATGCGATAAGTTCGTGAATGATTGTCTATTAGATTATATAGAGACAAATTTTTTTACCACTGTACGAGTAAGGTATTTTCTAATTTATTTTTATATTATTTATTTTTATATAGAGACAATTATATTTTTATTAATTATTATATTTTTATTTTTAATAAATTTATTTTTTAAAATAGGACACCCCTACGAAAAATTCCTGGGTCCGCCACTGCGAACAAACACAAATTTAACGTGGTTCATTAACACAATGTGTGCTAGCTAATCCACGGGCAAAGGAGAACAAATTTCACTAATTTGAGGAGAGTACAGGTTACAAACCAAATTCCAAACGGACAAACCAAACAAACTAACATGACTGACCCCTACTACAGACTAGGGTGATGAAGAGTAATTATAGAACTCTTCTCCTAATCCCAAACAGAAAACCAAACACATTTTCCCAAACATACAAGGAAAAGGTCAAAACAAAGTTCAAACACAAACCCAAACAAAATAGGCCCAAAACACAAAACAAACTCAAATCAAATTCAAGTTATAGGCTTAATTGCAAGTTTGGTCACTCAAATTGCTATAAAATTTCACGTTTGCCACTCAAATTAATTTATTCCATTTATAGTCACTCGAATTAGTTGAACAGATCAAGTTTTGTCACTCTCCGTTACCTTTGACTGACATGGCGGTCAACTCTGACAGTTGACCGTTAACTATGTGACGTGGCAAATAAAAAATAATTAAAAAATAAAAATTAAATTTTTAGAAATTACACATCATTATAAAAAAATTATAATTATTAAAAATGAAAAAAAAAGAAATTATCACAAAAAAAATGGCACATCGTCATGACAGAGTGCTGGCGAATCCTTCGATGGAATTGGCAAGGCCTTGAAGCTTATTGACGGTGGAGTTGTGGAGATCCTGCCCCGACCAAATTGGGAAGACCAACAAGCTCATGAACAGGCAGATCCCGCAGCCGATCGCGATCGTGACGAACCGCTCGTGGGAGATCCTCATGACGTTGCTGACTCGGAAGCTGGAGACGGTGATGAGATTGAAGGTGAGGAGGAAGATGACGACTCCGTAGTCGTAGTTCTTCTTCACGTACGGCAAGAACCTCAGGTAAGTCGCCGCCGCCTCTGTTTTTTTGGGATGTTCAATAACGACAAAATCAACCAATTGCGCTATTCATAATAAGAGTCGGTTGCAAAGTTCATTTATCGACCGTTCGATTATTTGCCTACTCAAAATTTTCAGTACTTTGTGCTTGTCTACTTTCAAGCTTCGTGCTGCTCTACTCCATCATCGTATTCGTTGTCTCCGTTGTCATCGTGATCGTCGCTGCTGCTGCTGCTGCCTACTCCCCGAATGTACACAGCTCCCTCGTCCTCGCCGTCGGCTTCATCTTCGCCTCCTTGGTTGTCGTCGTCGCCAGCACGGCAGTCATGGTCACTTGGATCATCGTGCTGGTGCTGCTCGCCTTCAACGGGAGGTGCCGCCGGGTTCTCGTTCAGCACGGCCAGAAGATCACCACCGACATTGTCGTCAACCTGTTTAGATGCGCCGCCTAGTCCAGAAGCAGATCCTCCTCCTTCCTCCATAATTTTGTGCAGGCAGAGAGATTGACTTCGTTTATGTGGTCTTGTGCAAAAGGGAATACTTTTTCCCTGTCCCCTCCCCCCCTTTGTGATAATTTCATTTTTTATAATTATAATTTTTTTTTATAATGATGTGTAATTTCTAAATATTTAATTTTTATTTTTTAATTATTTTTTATTTGCCACGTCACACATTTAACGGTCAACTGTCAGAGTTGACCGCCACATCAGTCAAAGTTAACGGAGAGTGACCAAACTTGATATGTTCAACTAATTCGAGTGACTATAAATGAAATAAATTAATTTGAGTGGCAAACGTGAAATTTTATAGTAATTCGAGTGACCAAACTTGCAATTAAGCCTCAAGTTATATATATAGAAAGAACTGTAAGTTAATAAAAAATAATGATGAATGTAGCTAATAAATAAATGTGTTTGTTTGGATGGATGGAGACATAAACCAACAGAGGATAATTATCATTAATCGTAATAAATCTATTCACTTTGTACAAAACGGTTACAATTCTTTAATTTTGCACGTTTTGGTAAAACAAGTTTAAGCAAATAACGAAGTGGTCAATCCATCCAATTCCGTCCAAAATTTTGTTACCTATTTCCTAATCAGCATGACAGGTCATTACAAATATTAATAAAAAAATCAATTAATCGCCCCACTTAACCGGGACAACCCAACCGGTCATAACAAGCTCTTTACCCACCCCTTCCCGAATTGCAGAAAGCCAACGACCCTTCTCGTCTCGAGTTTGTGGCTGCAAATCGACAGAATGCTATTCCCTTCACCCTTCTTCTTTCAAGCTAATCGATCTTCCCTTGACGGTGACGATGACTCCCCACCCGCATCCTCAACTCCAGATTCCAATTAACCCGTTTCAACCCCTTCTTCTGCTACTACGGGTTCAGATGCCTTCGAATCGAGACTCGATTCGTCGACCCTGGCGCTACTACGACGCCAGCTTCGCCGAATGGGACGAAGACGAGTTCGAAGGCCTTCTGACTGCTGCGGATACTCCGATGACTCCAAAGTCTGGTGGCGCTAGTAGCGACGAGAAGGAAACCAAGATCCAAATTCGAAGCAGCAACTAGCGGGTTTGATTTTTATATCTCCGGTGGCCGGCGTAGATGGGGGAGAGACAGAGAGAAGGGAGAACCGATGATGGTAAAGTTCGTCTGCCTCGGATTGGGGCTGAGAATTTATTCGGGTGAGGCAGAATCAGGGAAGACTAATTGATTTCCTTGGGCCTAAATATATGCTTCTGGGGGAATTAAATTGAATTTATGTTTGTCTTTGCTAAAAAAAAAATTGCCCAAGGGGGTGGGTAATTCAGGAAGGGGTGGGTAAAGACTTACTACCGGTTGGGTTCTGCTAAGTGGAGTGATTAATTGATATTTTAATTAATATTTTTATGACATGTCATACTGACTGGGCAACAGGTAATAGAATTTTGGACGGAATTGGACGGATTGACCACTTTATTATTTGCTTAAACTTGTTTTACCAAAATGTGCAAAATTAAAGAATTGTGACCGTTTTGTACAAAGTGATTAGATTTGTAACCATTTATGATAATTACCTACCAACAGATGTGCCCAACGATGTAAATATGGGTATTATTATTATTATTATTATTATTATTATTATTATGAATGAGCCCCACCTGCCTGCCTGCCTCTACTGTTTATTTTTCTGCCATGAAAGAAAGAATCATAATCGTTTTCATTTCACCGCACAAAAAAAAGGCTAATCATTCACCTCTCTCTCCGTGAATAGATTTGTAACCATTTATGATAATTACCTACCAACAGATGTGCCCAAGGATGTAAATATGGGTATTATAATAATAATATTATTAATATGAATGTGTTTACCCATAAAAAAATCAGCTTGTACCACATCGATTAATTACAAGAGGATTAATGGATTTATAAGGTCAGCTCAACATTAATGATTAAAAGAGATAGCTGGGCCTTGTTGGGTTGGGTTTTTGGGCCTAGGTGGCCAAACCCCTTCTCCTCTATACGATGGCCAACCCGTCTTCGTGACCCCATAGTCGGACGATGCTTCCACCCCTTGGTATGAAATTTGACTAAGTATTTAGACCCAACCACAAGGGGGTCATGCATGACCTCGTCCAAGTATTTAGACCCAACTACAAGGGGGTCATGCATGACCTCGTCCAAGGGGGGTCATGCATGATATCGTCCAAGGGGGTCTCGTCCAAGGGGGGTCAAGCATGATACCATCCAAGGTGAGGCGAGTACGACGAGGCGTGAGCTAGCTGTGGTGGCAAAGAGAGCCAAAATTTGACTAAGTGTTGAGACCCATAGCACAAGGGGGTCAGACATGACATCATCCCAGGGGGGTTAAGCACTATGCCATCTACCTACCTTGCACCAGGGTGGTCATGCATGACATCGTCCAAGGGGGTCATGCATGATACCATACAAGGTGAGTCGAGTATAACGAGACGCAAGGGGGTCTAGCCACCTACTGGGTATCAATCATGTTGGCAAGGGAAGAAGCGCAACGCGAGTCCCTAGACCATTGTGGTGAAGAAAGCCAAAATTCGGCTAAGTATGGAGATCCAACCGTCCAAGGGGGGTCATGCATGAATTCGTCCAGGGGGTTTCGTCCAAGGGGGTCTCGTCAAGGCAGTCAAGCATGACACCGTGCAAGGAGGGTGTCAAGCATGACACCGTGCAAGGAGGGTGTGAAGCATGATAACCAGACATGGCCATAGTAAGAGGGTACCAAGCCGGCAAGGCAGGGCTTGGTACCAAGACATGAAAAGCATGAATTTGGCTAAGTATGAAGCCAACGGGGTCGGCAAGATAGGCTAGGCAGCCAAGCAAGGCGACAGGGTATCATACCCCTTGGTATCATGACCCCAAGGGGGTGTCAAGCCAACAAGACAAGAAATTCGACTAAGGCATGGTGACTAGCTGAGGTGGCCACCCAACTATGGATGGATCTACCAGGATGTCGAGCTCAGCCCTTATGAGGCCATATGGAGACAAAGTCCAAAGACGGGCTTGGTAGCACCTTCACAGGGTACCAAACCGGCAGGGTGCAACTTACCACTTGACGAGGCTACAAAAACTAAGTATGGAGGTCAAGTAGGGGTGGGCATACGGTTCGTAAAACCGAACTGAACCTAACCGAACCGAATATAAACCGAACCGAAACCAAATTAATGTTATTCGGTTCGGAATTCGGAAGAGAAAAGGGCATATTTCGGAAACCAGGGTCCTTTCGACCGAACCGAATTTCCGAATTCCGAACCGAAAAACCGAATTATTATAATTGCAACCTCTAAATGGTGGATTTTTATGTTTCTAATTATTATGAGACTTAAATATTTGAATTATATTAGTGTTTTATGACTTATGTGTTGAAATGTTTGATTTTATCATTGATGATACATATTTATTGTTTACATTAGGGTGAAAAATAATTTAAAAAAGAGAAAATACAAGCTAACTCACTATTTTGGTTTTGTATGAAAACCGAACCGAACCGAATTATAATTCGGTTTGAATCGACCGAACCGAATTATAATTCGGTTCGAATTCGGTTTGAGGTTTGATAGAATTCGGGGACCCGGTATGTATAATTTCGGTTCGGTTTGAACCGAACCGACCGAATGCCCACCCCTAAGGTCAAGCCACCAGGACTGGCTTGGTAGTAAGGATTACATTGGTTTGGTGGCATGCCGTTGAGATCAAGACCTCATCATGGTTCATGGAGGCTAAGGTAAGAGCCTCAACCCCATCCAGTTATGACAGGGCGACAAGGCTCAACACCAACCCGACCCGGCATCGAGGCCATCAAGTACCCACCAACCCCAAGACTGGACAAGGAGCTCCAAGGCAATGGAGGTAAAGACCAAGACAGCGGTTACCAATTGGCAACCAAGGCAACGAAAAGAGGTCCCTAAGGCGTTTGGAGCAATAAGCCGGCTAGCAGTTACCAAGGCAGTTACTCCTAGTGGCTATAAATAGAAGAAACGAAGAAGAAGCAAGGGTTCCACAACCAAACATTTGACGCACAATGTCAAAATTTATCTTTTCTCTGCAAATCAGCTTTTAGTTTTCGGAGCTCTCACTGAACCTCCATAGGAGTAGAGTAACTTAGATTGTTCCCAAAAACCATCAAAAACATCAAACACCCTCGTTCGAACATTGTTCGGAGAGGTGTGAACCATGTTGATTGTCGTTGTTCAAGAAGTCAAGGTGCAATCATTTAATTCAAACACCAGTTTTTCCTCGCCGCCGAAAAACAGAATGAGCCCTGCCTGCCTCTACTGTTTATTTTTCTGCCATGAAAGAAAGAATCATAATCGTTTTCATTTCACCACACAAAAAAAAAGGCTAATCATTCACCTCTCTCTCCCCATATGGCATCGTTTAGCTTCGTCAGAGTATAATGTGAGTCAGTCAAGAATAATTTGACTGTAAAAATGGGTAAGAGATAGACTTAGTATCATATGTCTTTTTGAAGGAAAAAAATTAACAATTTTATTTTAGCAAGAAAATTTAGGTGCTAATTCCAAACTAAACAGCGTGACATAAAACTACGTAATGAAGGACCCGAGAAAAAAATGAACTCTAATAGAGTATGAACTAGATTATTAAAAGATAATCAGAGAAGAATTCAAGTAGGCAAACGTTGCCATGTAGATATGCCCGACCCGTTATAATCAATTAATTTCATATAATATTGGGCAAGTAGTAGTTATAAATTTGTACTTCTTTCTTCCTCAATTAGAAAATTTCAAAGGTCAGCTATATATATATATGGTTACCATTAATGGGTCAGAGGTGAGCTCACAAGTCACAAAGCAAGATGTTTATTTGAACACACTTGTAATGAGATGTGCCTGTCGATCTAAAGGTGTCACTGATTTGTAATAATTTAGCTTAACAAATTGTTTTTACATTGTTTTCTACAATTGCTTTGCTTATGTGCCGACTGTCTTGATAACATCTAAGTTTAAAATAATTTCAAAATTAAACTACCAGTTTGTGCAATTAGTCAATGTGTTTATTCAGCATTGAAAATAACATTTTTCTTGTTGCCTTCATAGTATTCTTGTTAGCAAGCACAAGGACATACAAACGTTAAATATATATAAAAACGTAACCAAACACAAAAAAAAATCAAATTCTAATTAACTTAGAGTAGCAGGATATATAAAAAAAAAATCTTATTCATCACTAAATAAATATTATGAAACGTAGGTAAAACTGCACCATCCAAAGACAGAATTGTCGACCGGGGACCAAAGACAGCTAACTTAGCTGCATGCACGAACCCTTCCTTCTTCATGTACATTAAATTCTGATGTGCTCTTTCTCCTTAATACATGTACACATTGAAGTCCCATCAGTATTATTAGGTTAACTACCGTCCAATCCATACACTTAATTTGTTGCCTTGAAATCCTTCACATACATCATATTCGCTAGTTTCGAAATTTAAATTTATAGATGCATTAGAATGGTGGGGATTAAAATTGAGTTTGTGTATGTGAGTGATAATTCATAATTGATAGATCGTTGTCTTGATCTTACCTACTTTAATTAATCATAATAATTTAATAAACGTGTAGAAAACAATATCGGATGGATGAATCATTGTCCTACGGAAAATGAAGTGTAGTTCTAGCAATGAAGCATAGGTTCAATCGAAATGTTTATTTACATGTACATAACTAAATTCTTGATTCTTAGAGAAATTAAACTGCATAAGGATGAACTGAAACTAGCTTCTTGTTGCATGTAAATCAATAGGCATTGGATAGCATTTTGGAACTACCTTCTTCCACACTACGGAGAGCTATGGAACAAGAAAGAACATTGAAATCTCACACACTCAACCAATGAAAAATTTCGAGTGATCCAAAAGGGATTCCTTGTCCCATCAAATATTGAATGAGAACATTAGAGTTTTTGGGCCCTCTCCCTCTCCTAGTCTCCTTAAATGTGTTTGTGTGTTTTATTTCCATATACACTTTATCTTGTGGAATTAACATTATTCATCATACCATACCTAATTATATCGTATATGCTTTGCACCTCCCTTGGGTTTGGAGAAAAAATTTCCGAGTAGGGGTATATACAAATTCGAACCAATGACCATTCAGTTGCAGGAAGAATTTCTTATCATTTCGATCGAGTGAGTTTTGTTATGTAATGCACTTTCGTCTTTATTTATAGTAATAAATTGTTGTCTTTTGTTTAAACTCGCTCATTTTTTTTTAGCTCTACAACAGAGAAATTTCTTGTCTTTTGTTTAAACAAAGTTGAAAGTGAAGAAGTACCAATTGAAGTTCACTTGTTTGTTTCACAAAATCAATTCCAAGGTACTTCTGAGTTCTAATTTGTAATATTTGATGAATGGAAGTCTTGATTTGTATGTACTGAACTTATTTGTTTGACGTTGTAACCGGTGTACGTGAAACTATTTTAATGTAATTGTGTGAATTTAGAGTATTGCGTTGTTGACTTTTTGTTTAATTTAAAGTTGACTTTTCTATTGTATAGGTGATTTTTTATGATATGATAAAGACACCCCCTTGGCCAATTTCCTGGCTCCGCCACTGCCGATAAGTCCATGTTATTATGTGAGATTGTGCGCTTGAGATTTCGCATGAAATTTTGACCAATTTGAGATGTCTTCGTCGTTCACTCTCTTCGAACAGGACATGTGGATTGACCAGGTTCTTCTTCGGCTAATGATACCTTGATCCCGAAGCCTGTGAAATGATTCATCTAACATGAAGCTCTATGCGAGTATGATTCATGTTGGGTAAAAGATATAAGACCCAACAGCCTAATGAAAGACTTATTTTATCGTAAATTGGTCCAAAATCTTGAAAAATATTAGATAGGTAGATAGATGTTCAATGTGTTTCTATAAGGAATTCTCTAGCACAAAATTGAGTATAGGTTCATGAAATTTATAGAGGTTTAGTTTAGATGCTAACGTTAGGAACACCTCTGGCCAAACCCCAACCTAATTGTCTTGCCCTCCCCATAAATACCCTTTCATCATCCCCTACCCATAAAGTTGAGCTGTTTAGTTGACTGTAGGGCCGATTAGTGGTTAAGGCAAGGCTCCTTATTGTAGTAGAATAGGTGCACTAATATTTATCATCTACACTTAATTCACTCAAACTCAGAGGTTTAGGTTAACTAATCCAAATAGAGGTCAAAAATATATAATTACTAGCTAGGTGGTGGCCGAGCTTTGCAACGGCCTGCAGTTGATTTTTTTTACTTTGTTGGGTAGTCATTTGTGTGTATTATTTTGTTTTAATAATCTAACATCATTACATCTTACATTACAAAAATGCGTAAATACTATTCACCTAATTTTAAAAGTAGTCTTAAGACATCTAATTTTGAAGTTTGATTGGTAACATGAGTCTAATACGATGACATAACACATAAGGATTAATGAAAATTAGGAATGGAAATCGATCGTGTTGGGGGGCAGATAGTGCATATCAATTATCCTACCTAGAATAGTTTGGTTTACTCATACTCACAGAAGAATCGAGGAGAAAATTAAAATCAAGCCAATTCTCGATGATTCGGGTTTTCACGTGTTATCCATGGGTAATAATTTTTATTTATATATAAATCTAACCAACATGTTAACATTCACTCGTATAATGACATTGCGTACGACAATAAAAATCACTAAAATGAAGAAAATTAGTTAAAACAAAACAACTGCACGAAAATATTATATATTATAATAAATATCAAGGTTATAGAGAAAAATAATGAGCTTTCTAGAAAAAATACATATGCATGTGTATAATCGAGCATATTTGGGTTGCATAGTGAGAAAATCATGCCCATCCATTGATGTAATATTCGGATTCAAATTTTTTCACACCCACTAAAAATCACTCGAGTTCGAATTTTACCCTATCTGATTAAGTCAGATTCGGGTGGATACCACCGTTGCAAATTTATTTCCACAGTTACAACATTATCAGAAGTTCACAACTCTCAAATTGAGAAATATTTTTTAGAACAGGTGCGAATCCAAATATCTCATGCAAAAAACGTACAACTATGGATTACGTGGAAGTTGCAAAATCTTAAAATGGGAAAACATATGCATAAAAAAAAAGAACCAATGAGAGCAAAAGTATAGGCAACAGTAACATGGATTGAGCCTTATATAATATAATTTTTCTTCACTTCACTTCAATTATTTGGTTGTTTTTATTTGTTGAGGAAACACATGGAACCACATAAGCAACTAAGTTGTCCAACGAGGAGGAAAGGAAAATAAGCAAAATATAAATTGTAACAAAACTAAATAATTAAAGGGTTCCCTACATTCACAATGCAGCCTTATATTAGTTTAGTTCAATTTTGACACAAATTAGACCATACTGCCTCTAAGATGGAAACAATCATGCAATGTTTCTATAAGTAAAAAGATGTCCTAATTTCATAATGTAATAATCCAAAAGTAAGTTGTACACCACAAAAACAATATCTTTCTTGTATTCCTCTCCCAAACAAAACAAAACAAAACAAAGATAACTAAGTCGTATAAGAGTACATGCATAACCATCAATAGAACTCTCATCCATAAGAGTATATGCTTAACCACTGCATTTGTAAATGTCGCAAGTTTCTACAGTCACATTTTAATCTGTCGAAATAAAATGTCGGCGATATATGTACCAACACTTTGTGTAAATGTCGCAAGCTTCTATAGTCACATTTTCATATGTCGAAATAGAATGTTGGAAGATTTATGTACCAACACATTTTGTAAATGTCGCAAGGTTCTATAGTAACATTTTCATATGTCGAAATAAAATGTTGGAAGATATATGTACCGACACTTGTTAGTAAATGTCGCAAGGTTCTATAGTCACATTTTCATATGTCAAAATAAAATGTCGGAAGATATATGTACCCACATTTTTTGTAGATGTCGTAAGGTTCTATAGTCACATTTTCATATGCCGAAATAAATGTCGCACAATGTAGGTACCAACAGTTTCTGTAGATGTCATAATAACTTTAAGCGACAAAATAAAAAACGATATTTTAATTCAATTAGCCGTCATTTTTCATAATTGTCGGCGCAAAACTACACCGACATTTTGACATCTTTGAGCAACGTTTGAAAATGATGACATATACAGTTTTTTTTTTGTAGTGATCCTACTACGAATCCCCCGCCAAGTAATCACTCGATAGTGATTCACTGTGATGGGTCGTTCTTTAGCGACTCCCAGTCGGCGACATATGATGTTGTTGTCGTTAACCACCATGGACAAGTGTGTGATGGGAGAGCTGAAAATCTTCTTTGTTCCACCCCGATTGAAGCGGAAGCAAAGACTCTCTTGGAAGGAATTAAATTAGCACAAGAATATGGATCAGTATGTACAGTGCAAACTGACTGTCAAATGCTGGTGAAGGCCCTGAATTTAGAGCTGTCAAAATTGAACCCGACCCGGCTAACCCGTCCAAACCACCGGACCCACAACCCATCCGTAACCCGATTTGACAAAAAGTCAACCACCCGAAGCCCTCCCGTAACCCGAAACCAATTGACCCGTAATCCGATCAACCCATAACTCGATGAACTAGTTATCCGATCCAACTCATAACCCGACCCATCTATAACACGAATGATTCATAACCCAAATAACTCGTAACCGAACCCAACTCGAATAACCCGAATAACCCATTTGACCCAAATGCTTGTATAAAATCAATGTATACATTATTATATTTTAAAATTTACCAAGAAAGAACTGTTGTCCTCATAATAATCGAAAATTATTTGTAGAATTAATGGTATAAATTGAGGTTTTTTCTTAAATATTTAATTTTTAAAATAATAATATGTGAAATATCTTTTCATTCACTTTTTATTTTATGAAATTCAAAGAATAAAATTTTGAAGATAATAGGGAGAGTTAGACACAAATTAGTATCTCCACCACCCATAACTATATTAAAAAAATCAACCCCATGAAAATTAATGAAATCCCCAAAATCAATGATCCCTATCAAGATAAATAAGTGGATAGTTTACCCTTTTTACTTCATTCTCAACTTTTTAATGATTTTATTTATTTTTATAAGTTAATAAATCGACGATTCGAACTAGATGATAATATCATATTTGAGCGAACCGTTGTTCGACCCATGAGTTTTAGGATAAGATGTTACCGTGAATATATAAAAAATTGTGAAGATATATCAGTAGATACATAAGTGGGTGATTCAGAATGATGTTCATAAGTCTTTGTGGAAATGAAGAGACACTCATCTAGTTTATACTATATTTAATTAAGACGGTTCATTTCGAGATGTATAAGCATATAGTCTACCTTTTTTACTTCATTCTCAAATTTTTACTGATTCAATTTTTTACAAATTAATAAAATAAGTGAAGTTACAATCTCTTGCCATAAACAAAAAAAATTACAACCAACAATAAAGATTTTATGTACACTATTTTATTTATATTTAGTTTTTATACTAACATAATGGATATTTAATTTGTATGTGTAAAATATTATCATATTATCATATTCTTAAATTTTGTATCATTACCTACAATTTATATTCATATATTGATAGTTTGTAAAACATTATTTTCTGTCAACAAGTAAATGATCCAATGGGTTGACCCGAATAACCCATAATCCGATCTGACCGAACTCGAATTAACCCGCAATCTAATAAACTCGTAATTTGATGCACTCGTAACCCGATCCGTAACCCAATTGACCAGTGACCTGATTGACTTGTAACCTAATTGACCTGCAACCCAATTAAACCCGATCCAAATTGAAACCGACCCGATTGAACTCACAACCCGATTAGACCCAATCCGAATCCTCCCAATTGACACCTCTACCCTGAATCATAGTCAGTCTCGATGGCTCTCGAGATGTGCAGTCTGGATTAGAACAATGGTCAATATCCTTAGGTCTTACCCTGCAATTTCGGTGAAAGAGGTTCTGAGGGCGTTGAACGTCAAAGCTGATTGGGTTACATGATCAAAAGCTAGATCTATTCTGCCAGATGACTGGATTAATATTCTTAATCTAATTTCTTATCTCCTTTAAGATTGTAATCGCTTTTTAGCATGTTTCTTTCCTGCCATCTAATTCGTGACGTGGATGATCCGCCGAATCCATTGCTGACTTCACCACGATCGATTAGGTGAAACGGTTCTGAAAAGTTTCTTTGTTCATACAGGCAGCGTGGTTATAGTAGGCCAGCCATGCAATTCGTACTGCATGGCGATATTATTCTACCACTCTATAAATGGAGGCTCGATAAGTGTCTTCACTTCATCAAATTCAAATCAAAGAAATTTAGTAATAGCACGTATGGCTACTATTGCAGATGCAGTAAGGCTTGCTGAAGTTGTAAACGAAATAGAGCACGTAGAAAACGAACTGCGCCAACGCCGGAGACTCGTAACTACTTTTTTTGTGGTTGGAATAAAAGTTGGCATTATTTGTAAAAAAAAGTCTCATCCATATAATAACAATAGTTCATGATCACAAGACGAATAAAGCACAAGACATCCGTCCCTCGAGAAAATTTTGATGACTTGAAGCTAAGCATGGAAAGAGGCAAAGAGCTACTCTTCAATTCCCCCTAGCCTAATTATTCACAATGTAGTATGAAGTTTTAGCAGTGATGACCGACCCGTGCTAATTAAGCACCCATCATTTTTACTTTAACCCAATTATGCCGCTTCTAGGCATGCTTTTACCCCTTCAATCAATCACCACCATCTGAACCTTCTATGAGACAAAAGAAAAAACATTAATTAATCATAGAAAATGAAATTTCTTGATAATTTCAAATTTAATTACAGCGTTTATCGAGCCTCCATATAGCGTTCATCGTTCCACTTCGCCTTGCGTAAGTATAATAGGGTTGCCCATCTCGTGGCGAAACAAGCCCTCTCATCGTTGGATCATTGATTGGTCGATCAACGACTCTTCCTTAATTATACTTTGTACATTTGACCTACAAAGGTCCCTTTATTATGCCGTATCTGTTGTATTCCCTCTTGGGATATTTTTGACCAAAAAAAAAGCAAACTTGGTTACGATTCTTAGAGCAGGACCATAGCTAGCCAAAGCTGCTATATTTTAGTGCTCTGAAAATTTTTTCATTTCCCCCTACGGATTTGAGTATGAAAGGCCGACCCTAGCGAATAGTCCACGCGGGCTACGCGGCTTAATTCCGGTCAGGCGGTCACTCCCTAAGAAATAGGCACTAATAATAGATGAGCTCTTTGCTCCTGGTAGACTGATTGGTGTTCATTAATCAAGTCAGTTTGCTTCTTTCTTTTACTGACGTAATTGATTTGCCCTTCCTTCCTTCCGATTCCGCTACTGCGTTCGCAAGGACCACACTAACTTTAAAGAGAAAGAAGGCCTCTTATTCAAGGCGATGTACCTTAAAGAGTGATGTGTCGCTCTACAACGTTATTATGGCTATTGTGGGGGAACCTTGGATAAAAAAGAATTTTTCTCAGTTAGTGTGTCCCTAAGTAGAAGTGGTTTACCACATATTTTCTTGGTTACTACTATTAATTTTCGTCGTCTTCTCATTACAATAGCAATTGGTTCTTATTAATTGTAATACTTGTTTCGTGATTAGACATTTTTTTTTAATGGGCGTGAATCATGATCATACAATTGAAAATGATACTATCTACTAGTATTATATATTGGTGACTTTAGTTTAGATACAACATATTGCCTAAATACATGTCAACTATGAAAAGAATCACACCATTTAGGAAAGAAGCCTGCAAATTAACTCGAACTAGATTAGTGCCACCATCAGAGATTTTGCCAATGTACGATGAGTTCAAAGAGCAAGATCTCTGTTTTTCTACCAAACCAAAATCATAATTTGGCCTTGCCCTCCTTCGTTCATGGTTGGCTGTCGTCGGACCATCCAAACTGCTAACTCCGCTCCGAGACAAAAACGCTACGACACAACCAACCGCATCATTTTCCATTGTAAAAAGGAAAGTTTATAATTTAGGAATAGAAAGGAAAATCGATTATTGTTTCTTCATACCTTTAGGCAGCCATTGGCTTTGATGTCTTTGACAGTTTGACTCATCTACCTCTTGTTCTTCTACTGCGACTCTTTATCTCTGCACAACAATGGTCCACAAGGAAAGCAGAAGAAGCTTTCTCAGCCAAACCAGGAGGACCATAGTCCAGTGATCCATCCAGCCAGCCAAGCCAGCTTATAATTAAACACCAATTTCTTTTCTTTCCCCCCTATTTTAAATACTCTTTTTATTTCCATCTCAAGCTTTTCTTTTCCATGTTTGCTTTTAGATCTCTCCCTCCCTCTTCTAACTCTCACACGCAGATTAATTGGTAGCAGCAGCCACCCTAGCCTCTCTATCTCTCTCTCGATTGCTTTCTCTCCTTTCCACAGTGCTTTCCCTTTTTGTTCTTCTTCTTTTTTTTTTTTTTTTTTCTCTCGCCCCTCACTGCAAAAGCAAGCAAAGCCCACCTTCAAGTTCCTGATCTTTTCAAGCTAGGTACTTTTTTGTTCCTCTTATACCTTGTTCATTGGTAGGCGATTGCAATCTGCTTCGTTGGGCATCTGGGTGCTCTGTTTTGGCCTTCGATCTATTCTGGGGTTTGGTTCAAGCTGTGGTTTTTGCTGTCAAGATCTGATTTTTATAAGGCTGAATTTGTTAACTTCTATGATTTGGTTGCTTGGTTGTGTCATTCTGTGATGATCAGTTGTTTGTTCCTGCCTTCCTTTTGATTCAAACTGCATTTTTTTTCTTCCTGGGCAGCTGACTTTGATGGACTGATTTCCTTTACTTTATAGATAGTGGTCCTTGAAATGAACTTCTTTGTTCTTCGTGGGGAGATTTTTTTTCCCCAAGCTTTTTTGGCTGCTATGGAATTCTTCCCTTCTCTTTGTTTTTATTTGTTTGCTGAGGGACGTTTTTCACTTGGCTATTTGCTTGATCAAGGTTAAACATACAGCAGTCCCTTTGCTTCAAACTGATTCCGTGTTGGGAGATGAGTGAATTTGGTTTCCCTTGTTGAACTTTACTGTGTTGCTTTTGTTTCTCCTCAAACCTCTTTTTTGACTTGAATAGTTTAGCTCCACTGAGGTAGTACCCTAGGAAAATTAAATCAATCTCCCCCACTGTTGAATTTTTAGCCTCTCTGGTTGCCAAGATCTCACCTTTATGTCAATTTGTTTGTGCTAATTGCAACTTAATTTGGTGGGGCTACCACTTCAATCCATGGTTAAACTATCTTACCTCTTCCATAGATTCAACGCACTCTTTCTTCATCAGATTGCATGTATCAAAATTAATCTCTTTGCATCTTTTTTCAGTTTAATAATGTTCAGCTGAAATATACCTTTGTGGGCATCTGGGACTTACTCAGCTATGTTCAAACAGGTTCGATTGTGGGCATTAGAAGAAGAATCAGGCAGAAAAATACCTTTGGGCCTCTGCAGAAAGATATGATTTCTGGTACTAGATGCTTTGCCGCGAATTCATCACCTCTGATGTAATTTTGAAAGAGTTAGATAGTTCTCCATGGCCTCCAGAACAGGTAGTAAAGGTTTCTCAAAAGAGGTTCATAAGTTGCGGCTAGATGATCTCAAGCTCCCTTCTCCAGTCGAGATGAACATTCATGGCCAGGTGCCAAGGCCATTAGGAAACACGCCGAAGTTTCCAAACTCCAACAGAAAGGTGTTGACTGCTGACTCCTTAATCAGCAAATTGGAGTCCACTTCGATATCATTGGCTAGTGTTGAAGAACAAGGGTCAGGAGGAGTAGATTCCTCATCCGTCAATGATACCAGAGGGTCCCAAGCAACATCTGTTAAGAACAGTTCGGTTTCAGGAAAAGTCAGTGATGGAGCTAGCAGTCTTGGGAAGACTAGTGGGAGCACGAAAATTGAGTATGTGGAAAGTGGGAAGAGCAGCATGTGCAGAGGCAGCACGAGCAGTGACATCAGCGATGAGAGTACCTGTAGCAGCTTTAGTAGCAGCATCAGTAAGCCTCATAAGGCAAATGATTTAAGATGGGAAGCCATCCAGGCTGTTAGGATGAGGGATGGGGCTTTGGGTTTGAATCACTTTAGATTGCTGAAGAGGTTAGGCTGTGGCGATATTGGAAGTGTGTATTTGTCTGAGTTGAGTGGGACCAAGTGTTATTTTGCCATGAAGGTGATGGACAAGGGCTCCCTTGCAAGTCGTAAGAAGCTGCTTAGAGCTCAGACAGAGAGAGAGATACTACAATCTCTTGACCATCCATTCCTTCCTTCACTTTATACCCACTTTGAGACGGAGAAGTTTTCTTGTTTGGTTATGGAGTTCTGCCCTGGTGGTGACTTGCACACCCTCAGGCAGAGGCAGCCAGGGAAGCATTTCACCGAGCAGGCAGTAAAGTAAGAAAATTTGATATCGAACCTGCTGTCGATTTGTTTCATTTAATCTCTAGTACATGGTGTTTTTGTTTCAATTGGATGAACATGATTTGTCTGCCACTCACCATTTCAAGCCTGCTAGCACCTAGAATCCTGTTGTTCAAAGGATACCTAAGTTTCCTAAGCTTGCTCCATTGTTTCATGGAAATTTTGGTTCATTCCTTGATTGCACTGACAAGAGTTTTCAGCAGAAAGCTCTGTTATGAAATGAGTTCTGCCTTTATGGGTACTCAAGTTGTAACGTTGATTATCAGAAGATGGCATTCTTCTAGCTCTTGAGTAATGAGTTTGAGTAATTAGCTGTTGAAGTTTTTGACTTTCAAGTTTTCGAAATTGTTCTGGACTTTGTTTCAGGGTAACATTAGATGCTGTTTCTGCCTCCAGCATTCTTAGAACACTAGTTTGTGTTATTATTGATTTTCTCACCTGCCAAATTGTAATCTTTCATCTAATGCGTCCTCCTCAAATTCTTCAGGTTCTACGTGGCAGAGGTCTTATTAGCATTGGAGTATCTCCACATGCTGGGAATCATCTACCGCGATCTCAAGCCCGAGAATGTATTGGTGAGAGATGATGGACACATAATGCTCTCCGACTTCGACCTCTCCCTCCGTTGCGCTGTAAGCCCAACTCTCGTCAAAGGCACGCCTCTCGAGGGAGCCGACCCACTACGAAAGAACCCAGTCTACTGTGTCCAGCCAGCGTGCATTCAGCCGCCATCCTGCATCCAACCTTCTTGTGTGGGGCCTACGACATGCTTCTCGCCTCGCCTCTTCTCCAGTAAGTCGAAAAAGGAGAGGAAACAGAAAAACGATCTCGGAAACCAGGTCAGCCCCTTACCAGAATTGATTGCGGAGCCTACTGAGGCGAGGTCAATGTCGTTCGTCGGAACCCACGAGTATTTAGCTCCCGAGATCATCAAGGGGGAAGGCCATGGAAGTGCTGTCGACTGGTGGACTTATGGTATCTTTCTCTACGAGCTCCTTTTTGGTAAGACGCCATTCAAGGGGTCTGGAAACCGAGCTACATTGTTCAATGTAGTGGGTCAGCCTCTCCGGTTTCCTGAAGCCCCAGTAGTCAGCTTTGCAGCAAGGGACCTCATAAGGGGACTGCTGGTGAAGGAGCCACAGCACAGGTTGGCGTATAAGAGGGGCGCTACTGAGATAAAGCAGCATCCTTTCTTCGAAGGGGTGAACTGGGCATTGATACGATGTGCCACACCACCTGAGATACCCAGGCCGGTTGAGTTGGAACGGATTCCTGGGCCGGCACCATTGGCAGGATCTACGAGCGAAAAGGCAGCGATGGTAGCAGCAGCAGGAGCAGGAGCAGGTGGTGGTCAGAAGGGTGGTGGTGGTGGTGGTGGTGATAACTATCTGGAGTTTGACTTCTTCTGAAAGGGTTCCAAGTACATGTATGGTTGATGATGATGATGTTGATTGTAAGGATGGAAAGATTGTATCTTTTTTTTTTTATATGGGTAGGGGGAAGAATTTATTGTTGTGATGAACATTTGTCAGCAATTGAGAGACAGTAATTGTTTTTTGTTTGTCTTGCTACCCCCTCACCTGTTCTCTCCTCTCTCTCATCCTTCCTTATGTTTTTTTTCCTGAATGACAGTTGATGATAAGGAAAAATGTATGGCTGCTGTAGCTGGTATCTGCAATCCTGAACGAATTCCAACTCCAAGTCTGTAACTTTGATAGTTTGGTTGGAGTTGTTGCCACGTATGGTTACTGCAAACTAAACATGCGCTGAGCGTGGATCAAACACACGATCTTCAAATCTTCAATCTGACGCTCTCCCAATTGAGCTATCCCCGCTCTAATACGGGTAGAGTGAAAATGAGTCAAATTGGTCACAAGCGGAACAATGTTCGACTATAGAAACTTCATTTACTAGTTAAATCTAAACATTTGTTGAGCTCGTTAGTCAGCCTAAACGGTAGGCCGTTGAGCTGATGACTTGGCTAGACTAACGGCTTATTGTCGCATCGGCCTATAGCTTATGTGTTGGGTTAATGATAGTTCATACATTCATTAATTTATATATTTCATTATGTATGACGTTTAAGTCCTTAAGTACAAGAGCCTAGTCTACTAGTAATATCCATATATAGTCTTCAACCCAGAGGTCCCAAGTTCAAATCTATTTAGTAAACAAATTAAGCTTGAACTCAACTCATTTTATATGGACAGATATAGAGGACGATGGATCAAGTAGTAATTAAAACTAGAGAGATCGAGATCGAGATCGAGAAGAGTAGGTTGTAGGTAGGTAGCTAGATGGCCACCTTGGGCGAGCGAAAACACATGCAAGCAAAGGCGTCCCCGTCGTTGTGGTTGCTACTAGTAATTACTTGCTGCAGCTCCTCCATGGCCGCCGCATTGATTATCTGATCACCAGTACTACTGCTATCCATCCGCGGCGGCGGCGGCGGCAGCGAAGGAGATGATGATGATGATGATGAGCCGGCAGCAGTTGTACTGGGGCTGCTTCCCAATTGCAAGGCGGTGGTGTTGAGGACCAGCTTCCCTTGGGAGATGACGCTGATCTCGCACCACTCGGGGGAGCTCTGGAGCACCTGGGCGGCGATGTTGTTGTTGGTGTTGCCGCCCTTTCTGTGCTTGAGCTTCTTGACGTTGGATCTGTTGGTTCCTAAGACAAGCTTCCTGATGTTGAGGATCGGGATCAAGTCCACCATCGCCTTCGCCACCAAGTCGCTCTCTATCAGCACCGTCTCCACCTTCACTCACCAAGTAGCTAGAAATATTATTATTATTATTATTATTATATATTATAAACCGACCGCTACTTGGAACTGGATGTACAAAATGGCCGGGCCGGGTACTAATGTACTTGATGAGATACCCATACGGCCATACCTACCTTGGAAATGGAAGCAGTCGCAGAGCACTTGTTGATGAATCTCTGGAGGAGCTCTCTTCTCTTGTCTCCTTCCTCTGCCATGTACTTCTTCACTTGTTCTCCACTCACTTGGCTCTTTGGCAGCTTACCCACTGCTCATTAATTCATTATTATTATTATTATTATTATTATTATTATTATTATTTTAAATTGAACACAGCAATCTAATCAGGACCACAATTCCATTTCCATATCCAGACCAAACCAAGGAGAGAGAGAGAGAGAGTAAACTTGGGTTGGGCCCATACTTTAACACTTCTGGGCCAGGCCTAACCTACCCCTTGAAAAGGTCAAGCGGTCACTTCATATTCATAGAAAAGAATCGACAATTCCAATTAGTAAACACCCATTACATTAATGAGGGAGGATTTATTGATATAATCAAACTTCTTAACAAGGCATTGCTTGATATATGCGTTGAACTGAATTCTATTATTATTATAATAATAATAAGTCATTGATGATTGATTATAGAATTCGATAATTTTTCTAATCCGTCATCGTCATCTCCACCAATTTAGCCAAAGAAAATACAAAGAGAGAGCCATAGCTAGCTGTTCACCAATCCAAAACCCACCATTTCACAGTCATTACCACCACCCGTTGCCATATGAATATGATATGATCGAGCTCACAAACTTACAAGACACCTTTTCAAAAATCTCTTACTAGTCAAAATTAGTCCAAACTCATTTTATAGCCGAATGGATAACTAGGTATCAGTATTATTATGCTTACGGACATACAATATAATAATTTAGCACGAAATTCTTAGAGCATGGCTCATCATCTCATCTCATCTCATGTTAATCTATCACTATATTCAGATAATGAGTTCATTTCTAAAATTGGTTGTGCCTATAAATTACTTGAGTAATCTATTTCCAGCTACTTCTCAACAGAAGTCTAACTTAATGACCCTCCCAGATATATATACTAATACAGGGAAGGGAAGGGAAGGACATTTCAGTACTTAGTAGACAATTATATCCCTATTTTATTTTTTTATTATAATAATTTGTTGGAAGGAAGAAAAGAAAAGAAAAGAAAAGAAAAAATATATAGTTTACTTACTTAACCCCCGAAAAATCACTATTAAGCACTAGCTAATTAACCGATTGTACGATAAACCAAATTTGATAAACAAATTTTCATATTATTGAGCAGAGGGAGAGGAAGATTGATTCATTTGAGAGATTAATAAGCCGGATTTATAGTAACTTACGGGGAGAAGGAATGTGGTGGACTTGAGGGAACACGTGGATGAGGTAAACCACGGTGGCGGAGCTGGATTGGGCCGCCGCCCAAGCCACCGCTTCGAGGCTGGAATCGCCCTTCCCTACTCCCACGTACACGCACTCCTCCGCTCCCTCGCCGCTGCCGTTGACGTCTACGGAGAACATGCTCCCGGCGTCCGTCAGGCTGATCTCTTCCTTGATGCTCGCCATTGCCGCCCTTCCATGGTTGATCTCGAACAGCTCGCTCTCCTCTTCGATCTCCCACACGCTGCTGCTCTGCTGCCGATCCCTTCCCTCGCTGTCGCAGCGGCCGGGGGAGTCCGCCGTCGATGCATTCGCCATTAATTAGTCGATGGTGTGAAAGAGGGAAGAGAGAAAGGGATTAGAGATGAAGGGGAAAATGGGGAAATCTGGTGAGTTTGTTTAGTTGGGGAAAGGAGGAGGGAATGGGGGAAAATGGAAAGAAAGCGACCCAAATTGGACTCTCTCTAAAATAATACTTGTTGCTTCCAGGCCTGACCGGGTCGACGATGATCCGGTCTGGTTTGATAGCTAATCCAACCCATATTCACCAAATCGCACATCAACATAATAGAACTAATGTGTAAAATCCTCATCCGATTACGACAAACTGTTTTGGTTTGAGTTTTCGAATGTAATTTATTCAATTTGTGCTATTTGTTGACAAACTCCAAAAGCTGCAATTAGTATAACTGGTAATCTGGTATAGGATTATATCAAACTGAAGATGGAAGGAGTGATTGAAATCGATCATAAATCAGCTTTTCTATATTATGCAACATATGATACTAAGGGATAAACTAAAGATGTGAAATAAGTATAAGTGGTATAGGACTTCATCAAACTGAAGAAGAAAATGAGCAAGAATATCGTAATCAGATTAAATATGCTCATTCGATTAAGTCTAATTCAGTTTCTCTATATTCTTTTGATCTAAGCGCACATTTAGCACAACTTTCACAATGTGATCCAATCAATTAACTAATTAGAGGAGGGTCCCTAGAATCCGATTCAAAATGAGGATAACATGGGTACAAAGTATTGATCAAAAGCTAATTTATTCACATTAAAGTTCAGAAGATTCATTCAAGACTAGTTCAAATGATTATTCAGGAAAGAAAGTAAAACATATCATGATAAAGATAAATTAAGAAAACACGAACAATCAAATTAAAACAGAATCGTTTAAATATGAATATTGACCAATTAATCAATCGGTCTGGTTCAATCATATTCGGTTTTGTAAGGAAAAGAATGGTTGCCCATTCATAATTGTTGAGAAAGTCGTGCAAAGTGTGGCATTAACAATGGTTGTGTTTGTGTCATTGGCTTTGACATAAAAGCCAATTGCTCTTTTTTTGTTTTTTGTTTGCTTCTTCTTTGATCCCTTTGAAATTTCAACATCGAGCCACCCCTTCGATTTGGCATATAGACAAAAATTGTACATTAAATATTAGTGTATGAGTATATAAAGCATATATAAACCTTTTCATATTTAACTATGAGAATAATTCTAACGTTTTCTTAACCGATTTTCTTTGTTTCTTAACACATATATGACTATTATTTTTGCAATTTTTAAAAGGAGTCACCATCACCATAAGTCCATAAGAGGGCAACATTTTGTGAGCTAAAACACGGGTGAATTGAATGATAGATTACATAACAATGTTGTTTCCTATCTTTTCATGTGATCCTTCAAATGTGTGTATGTAAGAAATATATATGCATCGATTTATTATAAGAATGCTAAATTTAAAGTATGGTGTTGGATGGTTCATGGTTTGATATAAATGCTATTAATTTTATAATATGATGACTTTGTGTATGGTGATTGGTGAGTAGAACATTCTACAAGTATCAATTAATTATAATAATACATGGTCAGAAAATTAACCATGAAAGGAATGATTAACTGGAATAAGTTGTGTTGAGCTCATATATATAAAAATATATATGCTATCTGGCCTATCATTTTCATGACGCACTCATCATTCTGATTTTTACCATATCGGCTAATGAGATTGACGAATCGAGGGTTACTAAAGGTGGAGAATACCATACGCAAGTAAGTTGTATTAGGTAACCAGAGCGTGGAGCGGGGGCGGGAGCGAGAGCGGGAGCGGCAGAGCGTTAACTTTTGAAGAATTCAATATTGAAAGCGTGCATAGAGCGTCAATATTATATTAATTAATTATTATTCAATATATTAAATAAAATAAGAGCAATATTCACAACTTAATGTTACAAAATAAGTTTATGTGATGCGAATAATTGCATATTACTATTACTTGTTCTATTATACACCACCACTACCAATGTACTTGCAGTTTGTGAAAGAACAACTCCAATTTAGTCAACATATCTGCTTATATTCACCACCTAAACAATTGGAATAATTATAGAATTATTACTATAATATAAAAAGAAGTCCCACAAACTAGAGTAACATCTCTCTTTATCTCTTCGCATCTTTCCTCAACCCACCATTTTCTGCTCTCTCTCTTCCCCCTTTACCTTTCTTCCTCTTCTGGACCAGAACAATTAAAGTGATGAGAACATCTCTTTGATTCAATCAAGCAATCACCGATGAGGAAGTTAAGAAATAAATTTTAGAAAGTCTCTATGCAGATTATGGTGAGAAGCCCTCTTCGCTCACCTTTCCTTTTGCCGGTCGGAGCTCTCCACCCAATTGCAGGATCTGCTATATATCAAGAAACGTAGAACTATAAGAAGCTCTCCCCTGCCTCATCATTCGACCACAAACAACAAATTCCAAGCAGCACTTCCCCACTGTTGGCTTTGGTGTTGCTGCATGCAGCTCTAACGCCAAGGAATCATAGAACTCGCAGATTTCCTTCTCCCCTTTCCTCTTGATCTATCGTTCGAGACCAGAGAGACTTGACCCAAAAACTGAACAGAGTGTTGGTTGTGGCGATTAGGCTCAAAATGTAATTAAAGTGGACAAACGACAAGAAGAGTAAGAAGGTCAATGTTTTCCTTCCGAGTTCATCGAGAGAACGCGCTCTCAAAATCCAAAGTCGCGCTCTCATGAAAAGTAGTTCGCGGTTTTTTGACGAACTCCCGAAAAATCGCGTTTCGGCGATTTGGAGCGGGGACGTGGAGGGCAGAGGGGCGAATTGGGTGACCTAAAGTTGTAACATACAAGCCACTGATAACATGACATTTAATATTAATATATATATATATAAGGGTAAATACAATTTAATATCCAAACCTTTCATTTTAAATAATATAATAGCCAACTCTTTTCGAAAACAATCTAATATCAAAATCGTCAACTTTCCGTTCGTTTGACCGTTTACTCAAATGTAAGGACTTGATAAAGCCTTTCATATCTGTAGTAGGATCTGAGTTGCAGTGGGATGGTTTGGCTATGCCCTCTTACTCTGTTTCGAGGGTGTGGGAGTCATTGAGGCAGATGGTTTAAAATGGTTTGGGATAAACATGTCATCCCCAGGCATGGATTTATCCTATGGTTGGTGATTAATGACAGGTTAAAACTGCTGAATAAGCTGATTGCGTGGGGTAAATCGATCTCTGGACACTGTTTGTTATGTCCTGGAGGAATGGAGAGTCGTGATCACTTGTTCATGGAATGTTCTTACTTTCAGTATTTGAGTTGTAAAGTGTTGAAAGAGGCATCACCTCCTGTGCTTGGAAGCTGGAATGCTGTGTTGGAGTGGTGTGTCATGAAGTGGCCGAGAAATTCTCCAGAGCATTCTTTGAATAGGATGAGCTGGAGTGTTCTTATCAGTCTTGTTTGGCGGGAGAGATGTGCGAGGTTATATGGTTCTGTTGCGGCTAGAAGTCCTTCTCAGCTGCTAGTTGATGCAAAACGGAGTATTTGGAGTCGTTGTCTGTTAAACCAATGCTTAGTTGATTGTTTTGAAGCTAGGGGGCTTGGGGTAGATAGTTAGCAAACTAAGTTTGTTTTTGTCTTGGTGAGTGACTCTGTGAGGTATGATGTACAGAATTGCCAGTTTTTGAGGGCTCCATAGCACTTTGCTATAGGTGTCGGTTCTTAATGCGATTTGATTTAACCATAAAAAAAAATATTTTTATTTTAAAAAATGTGATATATGTCACTCTCTGTTTTCTTATTTATATTTTGTTACTTGACAAAATATTATTATTTATGTGTGTTTAGTTAAGTTTATCAACATGTAACTTATTATCAAAGCAAAAAAATAAGAATAAATGGATAAATGAAAAAAAAAAATTAGATAAAAGAAACGGAAATTTTAAAGAAGTGAGAGGTAACTCAATAAATACATTAATAATTATTTGGTGTTTATAAAAAAGTTGTCCAACTTGTCAAATTGTGGATCCTCCAAGTGCTTATGTAATAAGAGATTGCTTTTGAATTGTCATAATATACACTATGTATGTACTATGTATGGATATAGATAGATGATCATCTTCTTGCTCTGTAGAAGTGTTATACGTATAGGAAATCAAAAAGGAAGTAGTAACTAATTTATTAAATGGTATTAGATGTTTTTATCAATGTAGACGTGTATAATTAATGACGATGCAATCAATTTATTGAATTTATTAAAAAATGCTGGTTCTACAATTTCCTACATCCTTTGAGTTGAGTTTGAGGTCATGGGGATGTCGAGTCTTGATTCAATAAGTTAAGTGGGAGTCTAAGTCAAGGAAGTAAATCTGAGATTCATTGTCATTATAATAACCCAATCGTGCATGTTTGTAAGAAAGCAAAAACAAAATTAAAGATGGTGCAAACAATTTATAAATTAATATAATTCTCCCACATATGTCTTTATTCTCGTTCGATTAATTTGTTATGTATCAGACTTTGGAGGAAATTATTTGATCAATTAATATTCGATTCTTTCTTCAATTTGGAATCAATCCAAAATTCTTTTTTTCTCTAGTTATAGAAAATCGAAAAAAAGAAATAGATGAAAGCTTGTTGCATTGTGTGCTTAAATGATATTTTACTCGATTATTAGAAAGAAGATCGTTAGGAATATTTGTTTTTGGTGATTACAAAATTCGATATTATATATGTTAAAATTATGTGAGATTGGCTACTCATTTTTGGTTCTTGTGGAACATTGAAAGAGAAGACAATTATTAAAATTCGGGAGTACTATAGTCTAAAACATTCCTTCTGATTCAACTATTAATCAAAAGTATCGAAATCTACCAAGAACTCAAAATAAAGAGTTAAATCATCCCCATATACCTATGAAAACAGGTTTTATATATATATCCATCACTTCATCTCTTTGAATTTCCCACTTCATACTGTTTTTATCCATATATGCTCTGCAGTATTGATTTGATTATCCTTTAGAGAGTGAAGATAAATAATTAGGTCCCACATTAGCTTAGAGATCACCCTTTCCTCTTCCCATACAAATGGTTGGGAGATAAATGCTTAATTAGTTTTATCAATGGAAGGACGTCAATCGAATGAGAATTGGCCATGCAAAATCCCACATAAAGGGCCAAGGAAAAGGAAAAATCAGAAGGAAGTATAGTAGTACTGTAGTAGTAGTCTAGTCATGTACTCATGTGTCAAAAACATGAAAGGGAAAGGAGTAGATTAGATTACCAAAGAAAAAGGGGGGAAATAAGTTAGGCGGAGGGCCAATCTAGTAGCTAATAAAATACACGTAATCAAGAATTTAGGCTGTTGAGTAAACATATACTTAATTTTTTGAAATTATTGAGAGATAGGTTCCCAAGTTCATTAGAGTTGTTGATATTATATGGCCGATTTAACACACAATGTATTATAATTTGATCAAACAATCTCATACACAGAGAATTTTCGATTTCATTGTATAATTACATCATTTATTTAAGTACCAAGTTATTATCATCCATAAATTTCTTTTGGGATGGAAACCACCATTGTACACAATTTTTAGGAAAGAAATTACTAATTAGAGATTATTTTTAAGAGACTTGGTAAGACAATCAAAGATGGCTTAAAATTGCCGGGAGAGAAGCCAGAAATTCTCTAGGGCTATTAATTTTCAATAATAATTATTATTATTATGAGCTTGTTTTTCCATAAACCAGAAATTTATGTATCAAAATTCAAAATTAATGTAGTAGGCTAATTAACTTTTCATAATAATAATAATAATAATAATAGCGATTCAGATAATAATTCACCGGATCTATCTATCACAAATTCCAATAGTACATACTCCATACTCAGAAAAGTAGATTTGGTTAAGCTCAAAATTCCAAAAGGGAGAAAAGGTTTCCTTCTTCTCGATCTCTTCGTGTACCACTACCAATCCGCCCACCGGCCCCTCTCCCTCCCTCCCTCCCTCTGGTATTTCTGGGTTCGTAGCACCACACGAATCTACTACTACTTTACTCCGGATTTCCAATTCGACTCTCTTCTTCACCTGATTTCGGATCCTTTTCCTTCCACTACAAATCGCAGCCTTCCTTCCTTCGCTGCGCTACTTCCCGGAGAAGAGAGATATACATGTATGTACCACTTACTTTCCCGCTCTTCTCCAACTGACTAGTGCGAGCTTCCGTCATTACCTTTTCTTCTTCCTTTCCATCCCCTTCGTTACTTTCAGCTCTCGTCTTCTTCTTCTTCCAGCCTAAGGAAGTGATCCTATATTCCCAAATTTCAGCTGGTCGAGCTTGATTTCAGCGCGGAACAGAGAGGGAGAGGGAAAATGGGGATGGGTTCTCAAGATGCAATTGATCAGCTGAGAGCTTTGATGGATCAAGGTTCTTCCTCTAATCCTACCCTCCTCGTACCAGAAGAATTTACTTCATTTTTCTTGTTGCTTAAATTATTCAACAATTTGTCCTTTTATAAGAAAATTGACTGTTTTTTTCCCATTTCTGAAATTTTGGTCCAAATGTGACGGCAGTTGATGAGCCATTGAAGCGGACTTACCAGGTAACTAAATATGGTCTCACCTAACTTTCTCCTTCCTTCTGAAATTTCCCAACTTTCTGATCTGCTACTTCAATTTTGCTGGCATTAGTGAATTGGTTGAGTTTTATTCCAAAGATTTGGAATCCTAGCATTGAATGTTGAGTTTAACTTTTTAGAGATTATGTTTCGATGCTCGTGGTGAAGCAGTTCCAAACATTTTGCTTGATGGGAAGCTCTGATCTCGAGGGAGAGCTTTTCTTAAGTTTAGTCCAGCTAGAGCTTTGATTTGGGAATGGAGAATGGATGATGTATCTGTGATTCGCTACTAGTTCATTTCTTAAGTCGATTTATGGAGTTGGGTGTGTAAAATGGCTGATTTAACTACCAGTTGAATGTTGTACGGTTCTGGAAAAGTTTTGTGATTGTTGGAGAGGAAAAAATTTGGTGGTATGTCTTTCACTATGATTGGATGATTGTACCGGTTTGATTACATAGAGTGACAACTGCATGGCTATGATGTTTGGGACTGGAAAAAAACCCGGTGGTAATGCTATGAAGTGATTCTAAATACGAGCATAGTATTACTTAAGCTGGAACAACAATGGAATGCTATATGTCAACACGAGCCGTTAACTTACCATAAGAGGAAATGTTTGGCCGCAGTGGAGATGATTGATTTATCCTTTTGTTTGCTTCTTTTGGCTTGAGATGGACCTCAAAATACAGGGGAGTTCGCCATCTTTGATGTCTAATTTTGGTCCTTTATGACAGAATGTCCATCAAGGATATGAAGTGGAAACTCTGCCGCGGTTCCTAAGAGCTCGAGAGTGGAATGTTGCCAAAGCTCATAAAATGGTGAATAGCTTGTGACCCTGCCTGAAAGTTTGATTATTTTTTAGACATAATGAAAATTCATCTAGACTCGGGATCTCCTGACCTGGTGTTGCTTGTCATTTTGTTCCACAGCTAGTTGACTGCCTGAACTGGAGAGTTCAGAATGAGATTGACAACATATTAGCGGTAATGTTCTTTCCTTCTTTCCCAAGGAAATTTGTGTCAGTGTTTCCCATCCCCATGCATCAGTGAAGTTTAACATGGTGAAGAACAGTGTTTGGCCTGATCTACTTTATGGCTTGGATATTGCGAAGATGCCAGTCTTCAGGATAGTGAATTCTTTTGGTGGCTGAGTTGGGTGTTATAACTTTCTGCAGAAACCCATTGTTCCAGCAGATCACTACAGAGGAGTGCGTGATTCACAGCTGATAGGGATGTCTGGTTACTCGAGAGAGGTGGTTATTCTCTCTCTAATGTTGCTGTTTTATGATTGTTTTGCCAAGTGAATGTTCATAATCTATATCTTGCTTAAGTTCTGTATTGGATCCACTTAACATCCTAAATCTCTCGTTCTTCTGCAGGGACTACCTGTATTTGCTATTGGTGTGGGGCTCAGTACATTTGACAAAGCATCTGTAAGTTCGAAATATGCTTGTGAGAAACTATTCTTCGAAATATCCATATGCACACGTAGTTCTGCGAAACTTGGATGCACAATGAGATAATTATGTACTAAACATCTGATCCTTCCAATGCAGGTTCACTACTATGTTCAGTCGCACATTCAGATGAATGAGTATCGGGATCGTGTAATCTTGGTTAGTGCACAACCTTTGTTATACAATCATTACCTGATACACAGTTTTCTTGGCTGTTCAAAAAATTATCTTTAATGTCTTCGTATTTTACAATAGCCCTCTGCATCGAAGAAGTATGGTCGACCGATAACCACTTGTATAAAGGTCTTGGATATGACAGGCTTGAAACTTTCAGCACTAAACCAAATAAAGGTAAATTTTTTTTGCTGAAACGGAAGATCTATCTGCCATTTCCTGCAGCTTTCATTGACCATGTCGAGGTGGTTTTACTCTATTCCCTATAGCTGTCATTAACCATAGTAACTGGTTTTACTGCAGTTAATGACTGTCATTTCAACAGTGGATGACTTGAACTACCCTGAGAAAACGAACACCTATTACATCGTAAATGCCCCTTACATATTTTCAGCTTGTTGGAAGGTACGCAAGCCATTATGCCAGGTGACAGAGAAAAGAGAAGCACATGATGTCTTTTCCCGTAACCACTGACTGTCAAGCCTCTTTCCCAGGTTGTGAAGCCTTTGCTGCAAGAAAGAACAAGGAAAAAAGTGCAGGTATTGAGCGGTAATGGGCGAGATGAACTCCTAAAGGTAAACAAGCTGGATTATCTCTGCCTCGCTTGCTCCTGCTTAATGGGTTCTCAACGCACTAATCTTGGATGGGTGATCAATCAACCTGCAGATAATGGACATCTCGTCCCTCCCACATTTCTGCAAAAGGGAAGGGTCAGGATCATCTAAGAACAGCTCGGAGAAAAGCTCTGAGAGCTGCTATTCGTTGGACCATCCGTTCCATCAACAGCTCTACAACTACACCAAAGAGCAAGCGGCAAAGAGTGCACCAACAGGACCAATCAAGCAAGGATCTTTCCATGTCCGTGTTCCTGAGCCAGAGGCGGAAGTCAAAACCATAGAATCTGAGCTCCAGAAGTTTGAGAAGGGCATTCCCAGAGGACTCTCCGGGTGTCTGGATGCCCTCAAAATCAACGACTCGGATTAGACATGGAACGGTACATCTAGGAAGAATGCTTATAGAAATGGATGTATAATTTCCCACGCTGGCAGTTTTTCAAATTACCATAAGTAGTTACTGCCATCTGATATAGTAGTAATGCTTCAGACAGAGCATTTGCAAGGCTTTAGAATCAACAGCATTAAGCACGCAGTAAGCACCTTTCTTATGATGCTTTTTTCACCATTGTAATGAAGTACATATGAGGTTTTCCAGCCTTGAGCAGGCAACTTGGGCCAAGCTGAAATGGATTTCTAGTCCTTGTACTATGTTAGCTTAACAAATACGTCTATATATTATAATAATAATAATAATGTCATTTCTGGAACTAGTGGCAACTGGCAAGTGAGAGGCAAGAAGGCGGACTGATAGAGTAAGAGATGACGGATCTGGAAGTTGATGTTTAGGAGTTTTGTTTCAATTTCACCCCCACAGAAACCCGCTTCCTCGCCGCCTTGACCGCCGAAGCGCTTGCAGCGATTTCTTCTGGGCTTACGGCAATAGCGCAGCGTTGTCGAGTCTCCCAAGTTCACCCAATCGCAATTGCGATTTGCGTGCAGGAATCTTGGCGCAGTTCATGAAAAGAATCATTGCTGTGTTGTTTCCCCGTATTTTTTATGCGATCGTTCTGTGTAATTCTGGGTTTTCCCTGGAACTCAGAGCGGCAAGTTCAGCACCGGGTCAATATATCGCAAAAAAGTCAATAAAACGCCAAAATACCACGATATATTGTCGTATCGCGAGATCTCGGCAATTTCAATTTATCGCGTTTCGAATTTGATTTTGAGGACACGAAACGTTTCGCGTTTCGACCGTTTCTGACGCCCGTTTCTCCATTCTCGGGAGTTCCCAGTTTTCTCCGGACGTAGCCCAACCTCGCTTCCGAAACGCTGCCGCATTCCCGGTTCTTTGGGCCTTGATTAAATGGAACATAAGCTTGTTTGGGCCTTTATTACACGGAGGCCCAGTTTAGCCCGACCTTACTCTCACCTCCCTTCCAAAACGCTGCCGGTTATTATTCCCTTGGGCCTTCAAATAAATAAAGAAGAAGCTTTCCAGCCGTTTCGTGTTTCGATCTGATACCCGTTTCTTCATTTTGCACGGATTTCTGGTTTTCACTGATCGTAGGCCTTCCTCCTTCCAGAAACGCCACCGGATATCCAGTAATTTGTCTCGACGTCGGCAGCGGACGAAGAAGAGAAACTGACAGCTAAGACGCTAGTAAAAAAGGTATGTAAAAAAACGGAAATTGTTTTTATTAAAGAATTTTGCTTTGCTGGTTGCGAAACCGAGTTGCAGCTCGCTCTGGAACAAACTACACGCCTCCTCCTTCCTTCCTCTCCATTGCTTCGCCTTCGTTCTCTCCCCTTTTGCTGTTCCCTTTCAGTTTCCCCATTCATTCCCATCTGGTCATCTTCCCCTCCATTAAATTCTCCTTCCCTCCTCGCTTCTGTAGATTTTCTCGGGAAAATCCGCTCTCTGGTTGGTTCCCTCCAATTTCCCAAAGGCCGCCTTCTCTTCTCCCTCAGCTCGGGAATTCCCTCCTTCGTTACTTCCCTCCCCAATACCTGCCCGATTCATTTTACTCACACCTCGCTCCCTCTCTCTAGTTTCGATTCTCCCTCTCCTTCGTTTGAAGGATCTCTACTAGCTTTGTAAAGCTCACAAGAGGAGGAAGAAGAGATCCCAGAGTCTCAAGAAGATGTCGTACGCTTATCTCTTCAAGTACATCATCATCGGCGACACCGGTACCTAGCCCAACGGCCTCCCTTTTTTCTTTCTCCCGATTTGTTTTCAATTCTTTCTGCTTCGGCGGTGGACTCATGATCGACTTGCGGTGGGTTTTTCCTTTTTGAGCGTTGAATTGATTCAATTTTCTTTTTCTTTGTTTCTGTATATAGGAGTTGGGAAATCGTGTCTTCTTCTCCAGTTCACGGACAAGAGGTTCCAGCCGGTTCACGACCTCACCATTGGCGTCGAGTTCGGGGCGAGGATGATCACTATTGACAACAAGCCCATCAAACTCCAGATTTGGGACACGGTTCGTTTCTTCTTCGCTTGCTCTATGTGTGTGTGGTGTTTGATTCACTGTGAACTTGGATCCAACTTCTTGTTGAGCCTCTAGTGGTGACCACCATTGGGGAGTCTCTGTTCAGTATATTCTTAAAGTTTTCAATGGCATGCTTCAGTTGGATGTAACCCTGTCTCAAAGCTTACTGTGGTTGATCGAATCCCGCTTTTACCATTGCAGATTGCAAGTCAAACATGAGTCGTTTTAGGTCAAAATAAGATTCCATACGTGTATAATTGTTGGGTTAGTTACTTAATCATGGTTTACCCATGATCTGGCGACTTGCAATCCCTCTATTTCTCACTAGAAGACTGAACAATCTCAAAATGAAAACTGCACATAGTTTATTGCTGAATCGAATGTGTAGCATCATGTTAGCTTTGTTATTTTTCATATGTGGCATGATATCATAAATTTTCCCAAGTTCTTTGCTGATGTCTCTTCATCACATGAGACAGGCTGGTCAGGAATCCTTCAGATCGATCACTAGGTCTTATTACCGAGGAGCTGCTGGTGCTTTGCTTGTCTATGATATTACCAGGTAATATCAATATGAACCTTTGATAATCGTTATACACAATGATGCTGCTGCTGTTACTTTTGAGATATATATAAAAAAAAAACAGAGTTAATACCTCTTCAATGTTCTGGATGTTAACATAGACTAGGCCTCTTCGGGAAGTTTGTGTTTCCTCGTTTCTTTATGAACCCCCATCAGGAAGTTATTCCAGTATATGTTGTCTGGTTGTATGGGATTTCCAAGTCAGTTGCAACTTTACAGGAGGGAAACTTTTAATCATCTGGCGAGCTGGTTAGAGGATGCCAGGCAGCATGCAAATGCCAACATGACAATTATGCTCATCGGGAACAAGTGTGATCTTGCTCACAGAAGGGCCGTTAGCACCGAAGAGGGGGAGCAATTTGCTAAGGAGCATGGTCTCATATTCATGGAGGCCTCTGCTAAAACAGCTCAGAACGTTGAGGAGGTGGAGAAACAGCATTCTTTTTCTCTTCTTTTTTAGGAAGCATTAACATCTCGTTGAAATTGTTCAAATGTCTAATGGCGAGACATCTATGCGTAGGCTTTTATAAAGACAGCTGCCACCATATACAAGAAGATTCAAGATGGGGTGTTTGATGTGTCAAATGAGGTTAGTCTCTGCCAAGTTACTCAAATCTTGTTTGATTCTGCTTGGAAGGTGATCAGATCATATTCCTATCAGATGCAGCGTGAAATCGCTACACATTTGGGGGGTGGGGGGGTTGATAATGATAATTTACATTATTTGAACTGCTTTGCTTGCAGTCTTATGGCATAAAAGTTGGATATGGTGGAATTCCTGGACCAGGGGGACGAGATGGCTCGACTTCACAAACTGGCGGCTGTTGCAGTTAGAAAAATTGGACCCCTCTCCATCATCTTTGGGGAAAATTTGTCAAGAAAGTCATTTCCTCTGTAGTGGTGAAACTGCTTCAAACATTGTGTGAAGATTTGGAATATAACATACGTATGTACAACCCCTACCCTTCCTTTTCCTTGCTGGTTGACTGTAAATTCGTGTTGGAACTTGGAATCGTTTAGTTTATGCCTTTCTTGTGTCAGCTCTCTATGTGGGGCTTGTAAGAATTCTTTTGTGAATTGTTGTGGGAGTGGTTATAGGAATTGAGATGGAATTTCCAAATGAATTTTATAAGTATTTTTATTAATTATAATAGAATGATATGATTATCTTTAGGGTTAATACAATATATTAGTCACAACTATTATGAAGCGGGGAATTATAGCCACAACTATGAAAATTCAAATTATTAGCCATAACTAATGTTGCAGGTCAAGAATTTTATTTCAATAACCTCTGTCATCTTTTCACAATATAAATATTTATTTGTTTTTTTAATAAGTGCATAATAAATATAATTAAAACTAATTATATCCAAATAATTCATTCATAGATAAAAAAATAATTGATTAATACAATCATTGTTTTCATAAACAACCACGACAGGATTTACATATTGTGAGAAAAACGCAAAAATATTCATCTTCTACACTCTTAAGTAAGTCTATTTCAATGTATTCTATTAAAGTATCATTAGCAAATTGGTAGTCAATCGACTTCAAAACTTGCTATTAATATAACTCAAAGATGAAAAATGCTTCTTCTACCCTTGCAACTACAATTGGTAGAATCAAAACTAGTTGAATTTTCGTTGTTGCTGGATGATTTCAGGGTTATTGCCTTTTGGGGACAAAGTCGAATAAACATAAGGAGAAAAGACATCCAATTAGGTCTTTAATGCAATTGGAATTCCGTTTATAGTATAATAAATTAGCTATATATCAATTTGTGAACAAGTAATGACTTGTGTTGTAGTGACAAATTACTCTCATACCACTAATATACGTGTTGTGTTTCATTATCAATAAATATAAATATATATGACATAATTTTTTCTCCGAAATTTACCCTGTCCCATAACAAGGGCTAATACCCCTGCCTCCGCCTATGATTCGGCCCTGCTTCAATTTTTTTATACCGAAAAACACTTATAAAAGTCGGACCAAACTTAGGTCACACAATTCGTGTGAATGGGGGTGGACGCTCTCGCTTTAGAGCACAAAAACACGATTTAGAATGTATTCGCAAAAAATTCGCGATTTATTGCCTACTGGAGCGCGATTTTCGCTAGGGAGTTTGCGAATCAATTTCAAAGGAACAAAGCGGAAGAGACGAAGAGTAACTGTAGTCGGTGATGACTGTCGATCTGTCATCTGTAAAGGAGATAGAATTGCCTGCCGGATTGATGGAGGAAGCCAGAAAGACTGAAAGATGTCGGATATGTATTTGAAAGAGATTTTGTTGATCAGGGAGATCTGGAACTGCAGGGGAGACTTTTGGTCGGCAGCCGATGAGGTATCGCAGTTCAATTCACACACAAGCTGAGTGGGAATCACCATCAGATCTTGTTTGAACTTTGAAGGGATTGGAAGGTTGTATGAAGAAGGGGAATTTGTCGATGAGAAGAAGGGATTGAGAGAGGAGGATGTTGTTGGCATGAGGAAGAAGAAAGCAGGGACCGAGTCGGGCACTCGGCAACTGCTCGTTTAGGGCTTTGAGTTTTAACTGCAGTCAATTTTGGGCTCATTAGTTGGGCTATTCAAAGTTTCTATCACCGCAAGTATATTGGGCTATTCAAGCTCTATTGTGGGTTGTATTTGTGTTGTACCTGTACTGTTGTTGTGTATATTAAGTAGGAAAATTTAGATTTTTTGTTCTTAATTTTTATTTGGCTTCACCTTTTAGTTTTAGGTAATTAAAGATATTGAAGTAGAAGTAGTCTCATTTTCTTTTGAAGTGGGAGTGTTAGTCTCAAAATATAGTATTATTTTGGTTTAATATATTTATATATCCAAAACTTTCATGGTTGTATCAATAATATATAAATTTCCCGAAATACCACTTATATCCATGTTTTAAAGTTTTTCTTTGTCAAATCTATCCATTTCCCAATATATTTTTGGTTAAATACACTTGTATATCCAAAAACACCGTTAAAGAAAGTCAAGGAATTGGATATAAGTGGTATTTCGGAAAATTTAGATATTATTGACACAACCGTGAAAGTTTTGAATACACAAGTGTATTTAACCTATTATTTTAAATAATATTTTAATTAAAATAATATAATATTAACACTTTTTTTTTGGCATAGATAGATTAATAAAATAGTCAGAGAACTGTACACAACCAAACGCGCCAGTCGACAAGTAGTCGAACTGCCGATGAAAGGGCCTTTTGTGCCACTAAATGGACAGCCCTGTTGTACCTGCGAGGAGTAAAAGTACAAGAAAACACCGAAAAGGAAGACACCGCCACCCGAATCTCCTCCATAATTGCACCACCCCGTCCGTGTGCAACATCTCTCTCCCGTACGGCCCGGATCAACATTTGGCAGTCCCCGCAAAAATTCACCACAGGAAAACCATGCATTAGACACCAGCTTATTGTGTCACGTAATGCCAACAGTTCCATGATAAAAGGGTCATCAATACCTGTGTAATGTTTCCCTAGAGCAAACATTAGGCTTCCATTAGCTGAGAAACCAGCAAAGCCCGATTCCGCCCCCTGATCCTTGCCGCCAAGCCCCATCAAAACGCACTAGAACTCCCCTATCAGGACACAAACCATCACGTCCAGATCGCGAGGCCGGTACTTGTCGCCCTTGACCCCGCGGGCCCTGGTGCAGCGTAAGCGGAGATGTCGCAGCCCGCCATTCCTCCACTTGTGCTTGGAATTGACGCAGTAATGTTGGTCCTCTATATTGAATAAATTTGTGTATCGCCCAAAACCTCGATTTCCAAACTCGCCAGCATAAGAAAACAACATTAGCAACATCAGTCTTAGAAAGACGGCATTCAAAGAAAAGAGTCTTCCAACAATCCGCATGGGAAAGAGAAGATAACCTGGCACGACGGAGGCCAAAGCCAGCAAGTTCCCATAGCTCCACTGCTACACGACAATGAAGGAACGAATGAAGGATGCTTTCAATCCCATTAGAGCAAATTGGACAAACATTATCATCAACCAGCCGCTTGTAGTGAAGCACCGCACGAACTGGTAGAAATCCCCGTGCCACCCTCCAGCAGAAGACCCTCAATTTCGGCGGCACCGGCAGCTGCCACAGGAACTTCCAGAATCGTTTATCATATGGTAAGTCGCGAGGCGGATGGGTCCTGTTCAGCTCCGAGGATAGGAGTTGGTACCCCGTCTTAACCGTGTATTCCCCTGAAACAGAATAATGCCACACCAATTTATCCGGAATAAGCTGGTTGGGCAAAGGAATAGATAAGATCAGCTCTACTGACTCCACTGTGAATAGATCCTGCAAGACAGCCACTTTCCAAGAGTGGGATTGGGGGCAAATTAATTCTGAAACAAAAGTGTATGACATGGAAGCAGTAGGAAGCAGAGAAGGTGATGAAGGAGGGGAAGAGGGCAGCCACTTATCTGTGAGGATGCGCACGACAGCACCATTACCAATGCGCCATCGGAGACCACGAGCCAATAAATCTCGCCCCTCAAGTATGCCTTGCCACGCCCAAGAAGCACGAGAGCCGACTTCAGATGTGAGTATGGATGTAGAAGGATGATACCGGGCCTTGTATAGGACTGCAATTGGAGAGTCTGGCATTTGGAGTAATCGCCATGCCTGTTTTGCCAAAAGTGCAATGTTAAAGCGATCAAAATCCCGAAAACCTAACCCACCTTCAAACTTACTGTGACACACTTCGGGCCAAGATAGCCAATGTATGCCCTTCTCTTTGTCTTGATTAGCCCACCAAAATCGTGATAATTGGCTGTTCATTCTTCGGCAGGATGTGGCCGGAATGCGGAAGGCAGACATGGCATAGATTGTGGAGGCAGATCCGACGGATTTGATCACAGTTTCCTTTGCTGCCAATGACATCGATTTCGACTTCCAAGATCGAATTCTGGCCGCCAATCCGTCTTCCAAGAATCGAAAAGTCCTGGTCTTGGACCGTTGTACCTGAACAGGTAAGCCTAAGTACTTGTCCTGCAAACCCACTTCCTTCACTCCAAGATAATTGGCCAAACTCTCCTTCTCGTGGTCCTCAACATTTGCACTTGTACAGATGGTGGACTTCTGCAGGTTCACTTGCTGCCCACTTGTGAGACCATACTCCTCAAACACATGTAGAAGATGGGCACATTCGGGAACAGACGCACGAATAAACAGGTAAGTGTCATCAGCAAACATAAGGTGAGAAGTAATGGGGGCCCGTCGGTGAATTCGTAGTCCATGCAGGTTGTTAGAATAAATATCTTGATTAATTTTTGCCGTGAAAGCCTCTGTATATAAAGCAAATAGCAGAGGGGAGAGAGGGTCACCTTGTCAGATGCCACGTTCCGGTTTGAAATACCCATACGTTCCACCGTTGATGTTACTGAGAAGCTGACTGTGGAAATACATGTTCGGATCCACTTGATCCAAGTTGAGCAGAATCCCAATTCCTGCAAAATAGAAAGGAGAAAGGACCATTCGACCCGGTCGTATGCCTTCTCCATATCAAGTTTCAGTGCCATCCACTTATCCCCCCCTGCACTTTGGTTTTTAAAAAGTGCATGACCTTTTGACCAATCAAAATATTGTCAGTAATACAACGACCACGCACGAAACCATTTTGATTCAGACTTACTATATCAGGCATGACACGACTAAGCCGACAAGCAAGTATTTTCGCGATAATCTTGTAAAAGACCTGACATAAACTGATCGGCCGTAATTGCCTCATCGTGTATGCATTGGGAACTTTGGGGAGAAGGGTGATGCACGTGTGATTGAAGCTATGCAGGAGCCGACCTGACGCAAAGAACGATAACACAGCTGCACTAATATCCTTTCCAATAATGTCCCAATGAGCTTGGAAAAATCCTGCAGAAAATCAATCAGAGCCCGGCGCCTGGAACCGGCCAATGCTAAACATTGCAAGTTTAATCTCGTCTAATGTGACTGGTGCAGTTAGAGAAGCATTCATGTCAAAGGTTACTTTCCTAGGCAGTCGTAGACTCTGTACAAAAGGTGTAGGATCGATGTGATTGGATGTAAAGAGTATTTGAAAGTATGGAATTGAGATACCTGCCATCTCATCCATTGAGTGATGAAGAACGCCCATGTCATCTCAGAGACCCTCCATCCGATTATTCCTCCGCCGCTGAAGGACGGCCAAATGGAACAACCGGGTGTTTGAGTCCCCGCCTTGTAGCCAGCCAACTCTTGATTTCTGCAGCCAAAATAACTCTTCCTGTCTATATGCCTCGGACAATTGGTTTTCCAGTTGCTTAATGTGCTCCCAGTCCACCATTTCGGCCTCCCGGGCTGCTTCAATAGCCTGTTTGTATTCGCGGATCGAGCGGGCAGAATTAGATGTACCGACACGCGCCCAGTCGACCAGCTCATGTCGGACGGACTTCAGCTGGTTGAATGCACGGAATTGAAGTGTGCCATGTACGACTTTGCCCCAAGCCTGCCTGATGATCTCTACCGCCTCGTGATTCGTATCTCATCGCCCGTCGTAGTGAAAACGAGTTTTGGTGGGCTGGTTTTGAGATGAGAGCTGCAACAATAGCATCCGATGATCAGAACCCAAGTCAGTAAGGTGGATTACCTTGAGTTCAGGCCAGGATGAAAGGGCAGATACAGATCCCAGGCACCGATCTAATCATTCCATGATGTGCGCCGAAGCTGACCGCCTATTAGACCATGTGAATGGTGATCCATGGTAGCCTACATCCACCAGCCCTGTTGCATTAACAAACATATTTAATTGATCCAATTCCTCAACCGAGGGAATGTTACCTCCACGCTTTTCCGTTAGAGATAGGAGACAATTGAAGTCACCCAGCACAAACACTGGGATAGAGAACGACAAAACAAAAGCTGCAATTTCATTAAGTTGATCCTGCCTGGTAGCAACATCACAAGATAAATGCACAAATAATAAAGCAAAAGACCCTACACCTACAACTGTACATTCAAGAACACTAAGAAATCCTGAAAGGTAATGCACTGTACATGAGGTACTAGATGACCAGGCTACAGCCAAATCCCCCTTCCACTAGCAGAATGATGACATCGACAGTTATGATACCCCAAGTGGCCAATCTGCCTTGCACATACTCCTCATCACGTCTGGTTTCACTGAGCAGGATAACATGAGGGTGAAATCGACCGGTGGCTCCACCAAGAGTTGGAATTGTCAAGGAGGAGCCGATTCCTCGACAATTCCAAGCGAGAATACTCATGGATTACCGTGGGACCAGTCGGGGCTGGTTGCCTCCACCCTTGAGTTTGTGTCCAGAGCCGGAACGTTATGCTTGATCCTCTTCGCTGCAGGCGGTGAGGAAATGGCAACATCCTCATCTATCATCCCTTCCTCCACTTTAGTGGTTTCCAGATGTGTAGCAGCCGCAAAAGATGGTTCACCATTCAAGGATAACAGTTGCATCCTCTCCCCTACCTGGACAGGCCGAGGTCTACGCGTATCCTCCCAGTTGGAGCCCAACCGAGCCCCCATTTGCGCCACCAACACCCCGCTAGTAGCCTGAGGACGCGGAGTCTTAAACCCGCCAGCCGGCCTGAACGACGGAGGTTTTTGCGACATCGCCCGCAGCCAAGTTAATCGCTTCTTACGTCGCGACAGCATGTCCTCTGTAATCTCAGGCCCCGATTCCTCTGACACCATGAACCGCCCATAGCGAGGTGGATCCTCCTCTAGATCGGCCTTGCGCGGGCAATTGGCGCCAATATGCCCTATGATTCCACAGAAGTAACAAAAGACAGGCAATCGTTCATACTTAATCTTGACAATGAAATTACCTTTGCCCGCAGTAACATGTCCAACCTCAATCTCAACTGGAAGTGGAGCCGCCAAATCAAGAACCGGTTCGGCTCTAAAGTAGAGTCCACCAGATACATCAGAGCGGTGAAGGGTTGGGGTAGTTGTCTCCCCTAGCGCAGACCCTAACCGTTGTGCAAGTTTAGCGGTGAAGCACTCGAATGGCACCCCCCACATCTGGACCTCTAGCGGTTCCCAAAGCAACGATGCTGCAACTGCCGGCGAGGGAGGAACCCACGAGCGTACAACAAGCATGTACTTGGGTAAAATTCATGGAGACCCCTTTTCGACCTTCCGCAGGTCCGATTGCGGGGAGAAAATGATGTGGGTCAGACCCAACTCCAACGGAGAAATGGTGAATTTGCCGTCGGGCCGCCAGACGCGGGTGAGGGTTGTCTTGATCGTATGCAACGCCGGTGGCAGCCCCACCAGTCTCCCGATCAGCGAGTGTTCTTCCCTATCCGCGCCAGGGTGCGGCTAACTCCCCATGAGGTAGCTGTATGATTTTCCAGGGTAAAAGCACCCCAGACACGCGCTGGCTTGCTTATACGTGCTAGTTGGTACCGCTATGTCGGCATCATCGAAGTGAACAACCACCGCCATCGTAGGTGTGTGCAAGAGTGAAGAACCTACCGCCCAATACAGAGTATAGGATGCAATTGGGAAAGAATACCTCCCATACCCGAGAGATTTAAAGGCCATCCCAGCCCGCAAGGCTAGGCCCTGGCACGACGGCGATTTGCCCGTACCGGCCGCTGCGCACGAAGGCGGTAACCCCCACTTTCGCTTGACAAAGCGCACGATGGAAGAGAGAGGGGAGAGGAACTGTTCTTTTTTTTTTCTTTTTCTCTCAACACGTCCTAGCCGGCTAAGGACTCGATTTTCCTTCCCTAAACATACTTCTTCCCCACGTATATTAACACTTTATTGACAGTCTGAATTTCTAATTTTTTAAGAATAGCACTCTCACGCTCTCGCTCCACGCATCAGTAAGCTAAGGCCAAACATAGACAATATCTATTTGATGTTCATGCAGTAAAGTGACTAAGTTTAGTGACCATTTCTGTAATTGATCCGTTCCGCGCCGGGAATGGTCGCAGTCTTGCAGACTCGGTTCCTCTTTCTCTCTGCTAGGTTTCTGTTTACCGCTCTCTCTCTCTCACACACACACACACACACACACACTCTCTCCCTCCATCTTTTCTCATCTTCCCAATTTCTTTCTCCTTATTTCTTCAGAAAAGCCCCTTCCTCCCGCCTGGTTCGTCTCCTTCTTTCACTCCTCCCAGCTTCCGTGTGAGAACGAGCCGGACTCGGATTTGGGGAGCCGGGACTCGGTAAGTCTATCAATCGTTCTCCTCCTTTCTGATCCGCGGAACTTCCCATATCTCCCAAAAAAACCTCACGACCTTCTTCTCTCTCTCAGATCGCTCTCTCCCTTCTGCCGATCCGAATCTCGATTCCAGATTCACTCGGCCTTCGCCATCGCTCGCTTGCCGGGAAACCCTCGCTCACTTTGCTTCAATGGCTTCCGCGCCTGCTGCCAATCCGAATCAACCCGGCGCCGGCGGAGTAGGTGGCGGAGGATTGGGTAGTGGAGGCAGCGGCGGGTTTGACATCAACAAGTTGTTCTCGCCGCATACTATGAACATGAACGTCATAGCCCCACCGCCATCGCCTCAGCTTTTACAGAGTGGACTAAGCGGCGGAGCTGGGGCAGCTGTTTCTGCCGCCGGAGGAGGAGGCGGTGTCAATTTTTCGAGTTCGCCATCTTTCCCTCTCCCGGCTTCGTCTCCTCCGTTTAGTATGACGCCGTCGTCTTCTTATCCGCCTCCCACTGGTCCCTACCATCCTTACCAGCATCATCAGTACGCGCCGTACCCGCCTCCTCAACCGACTCAGATTCAGCAGCCCCACCAGAATCACTTCCTCCCTAACCTTCAGCAGCAGCAGCAGCAGCAGCAGCAGCAGCAGCTTGTGAACAGGCCTCATCAGCCCATCTCTTCGTCGTACCCGTCTCCGGCCTCCGCTGCTGCTCCGACGCCGCCGTTCTCCCCAGGCAGCACTCCGAATCCCGGCGGTGCTGTGTTGATGGATATGTTGAACGGCCAAAACCAACAGCCCACGCCTTCTTCCAGTCTCACTCTGCCCTTCTCTTCAGCTGCCGGGGCGTCCATCCCGTCAGCCCCTCCTGTGAGTCTAGCTTCCCCAAATCAGCAGCAGGGCCCTTCCCCCGTGAGGTTGCTCAGCACCAAGCTGCCCAAGGGTCGCCATTTGATTGGGGATCGTGTTGTATATGATATTGATGTGAGGATGCAAGGTGAGGTGCAGCCTCAGCTTGAAGTTACTCCCATCACTAAGTATGTTTCGGATCCTGGGCTCGTGCTTGGCCGGCAGATTGCTGTTAACAGGAACTACATTTGTTATGGTCTCAAGCCTGGTGCAATACGCATCCTCAACATCAATACTGCATTGAGATCCTTGCTAAGGGGGCATAACCAGGTAATTTCTCCTCCTCTAGAATCTGTCGCTGATCTGATCCTTCCTATTGCTAGCTCGTGCAACATTTGTTCTTTCTATAATTGTGCCTCCTTTCCATTGGCTGATATAGCTTCGCTTAGATTTTAATGTCCACTAGCTTGATAGCAACTACTATTTCCCTTTATCATGTCGTTATCCCATCTGTTTTCGTTGTGTCTTATGCCTGGATTCACAGTTAGTATCATCCATACTAGAATCTTTATCATAGTGTATGGCGGACTCCAACTGTGCTAACATGTTGAAGCTTGCCTTGGAATATGTTTAAGTCGTCCTAAGAAATTCAAATGGTAGTTATTCAGTTGACTTGTTTAAGGTGCTTTACAGTTGAGAGGAGGACCTTTTGCTCTAATTATTAATGTTGGAACTCTTCCCATGGTCGTATTAGAGTGTAATTTACTCTTTTGGTATTCTATGGAGTTATTGCCTCTTATTGGATGATGCAAGTGTATTGCGTATACCTAACTGATTCTTTGGTTGAAAAACCCTTCACTCCTACATCATGAGTTCATTTTGGCGCGAGCTTCTACAGCCGTAATATATCTACGTTCTTAATGAGCACATTACTGTTTCTTGGGGATAAACTTCATGTTGAATGCTGAACTGATGGGGGTTTTCACTGTAGTATCTTAGTGGCAATGAGCTATGTACATATCTTTGTCATATTTGATCTCTATACCCCAGGTTTCCAGCACCACGTTCTGTTTTCTGTGTTTATTCTTTAATAATTTATATGCTTTTTTCATTGTGCAGAAAGTGACAGACATGGCTTTCTTTGCTGAAGATGTTCACTTACTTGCCAGGTAACCTCCTGCATTGTGACTTTTCCATCTCCACCACTTTAGTTTAAGTACTAACTTCCATGCCTTCAGTGCATGTGTTGAGGGTCGGGTTTTTGTGAGGAAGATCAATGAGGGTTCTGATGAAGAAGAAAAGCCTCAAATATTTGAACAGATTATCCTTGCACTTCAAATACTAGTTGATGGAGAACCAGTCCATCCGCGCGTCTGTTGGCATCCTCACAAACAAGTAATGTTGTATTAGCTGCCGAGGAAGTTGTTTTTATGTTGCTCATTGTATCAGTATGCTTAGATAGTTCTGTATAACACCTGACAAGAAGACCTTGTTTATTTTCATTTACAGGAAATTGTGATGGTTGCAATTCGAAATTGTGTACTGAAAATTGATACTCTTAGAGTTGGTAAAGGCGAAAGGTTTTCAGCAGAGAAGCCTCTTAGCTGTTCCATAGATAAGCTGATAGATGGTGTGCAATTTGTTGGTAAACATGATGGCGAAGTTACCGAATTATCAATGTCTCAGTGGATGATTACCCGTCTAGCTTCAGCTTCGTCTGATGGAACGGTCTGTATTTTTATTTTGTTCCTTGCTTTGATATTACTTGGAACTTCCTGTAATGCCTCACAGTTTTCAGTTGGTAAACAAGGTTCACATTTTTACTTTCTGCTGCTGATATATTTATGCTGGGAAAACTTGGTGACAGATTCTCTGCATGGCTGTCATTCTTATGTTGGATTTGACACGTGGCTGTTGGTTAATGTTTTCTTGCTTTTGTTGATACATTGGAACATCCACTCTTTTATCTTTTTGTCAATCCTCGGCTTTAATCATATTTGAAGCTGTGTAATCTCCTAAAGAAATATCATCATTTGCTTGTTTGTGTTGACTGTTGACTGAGATCATCAACATACAGTTCTTATATGCTCTTGCTCATTGATTCATATTGTGGCAGGTTAAAATTTGGGATGATCGCAGGGTGACGCCACTTGCAGTTTTGAGACCGCATGATGGAAGTCCTGTAAATTCTGTGGCATTCTTGACTGGCCCTCACCGACCAGATCATATCATCCTCGTAACTGGGGTATTCCCTATTTTATCTTTGATTTTGTATTTTCATACTGTACTTCTCAAAATATAGAATGATTTATTGATATTCTTGCTTCTGGTAGTGAGAAACAAGCGCCAGAAGCATGTAGTGCGGAGTTCAATTATATATATATTCTGTCTTGCATGTTTTTCCATATAAATAATTCCTGCTCTAATGCAGGATATTTAAAATAGTCTTGCCGTATTTGCAGGGTCCACTCAACAAGGAAATGCGGGTATGGTCTTGCTCAAGTGAGAATGGATGGTTGTTACCCAGTGATTCTGAATCGTGGAATTGTACTCAAACGCTGACTTTAACTTCAGCTGGGTCTAATGTGAAGGATGCATTCTTCAACCAAGCTGTGGCTTTGCCTCGGGCTGGTTTGTTTCTATTGGCAAACGCGAAGAAAAATGCAATTTATGCTGTTCACCTTGAGTATGGGTTATGTCCGGCTGAAACTCGCATGGATTACATAGCTGAGTTTACAGTTACAATGCCCATATTGAGTTTTACTGGAACTAGTGACAGTTTGCCAAATGGAGAACACATAGTGCAAGTGTATTGTGTGCAGACACAAGCTATCCAGCAGTATGCACTGGACTTGTTGCAGTGTCTGCCACCTCCCATAGAAAATGCTGAATTGGAGAAAGCAGAATCTACTGCCTCTCGTGCTCTTGATGCTGTGTCTGGTGTAATCGAATCGTCTGATGGTTATAAACCCATCGAGATACCTGCAGGCAGCAAAACTTCTGCACCACCTTCATATGCGAGTGTTGTGGTGAGTGCTTCAATTGCATCTCACCCTGAAAACTTGGGACCTCATGAGGATGCCAACTTGCCTCCGATGCCTTCTCCGGGTGTTGATATCAAGACTACCAATACGGTCCATAGTAATTTGGAAAATATTAGCATCTTGACACCACCACCTCCTTCAAGTCCTCGGTTATCTTCCAAATTGTCTGGTCTTGAGAACCCACCAAATAACACAGATACCAGCTTACCTATCACGGGTCGTGGTGATGAACATCCCATGGCAGATTATTTGCTTAGCCATAGACCAGATGTGCAGAAGGATAATGAGCCTGAGAACCCTCTCTTGAATGAAAATGTGAGGAAGGGCGAGAAAAGCATTGCACAAACTGATATTGGAATGGTGGCGGAGCATCCAACAGTGTTTAAGCACCCTACACATTTAGTGACTCCATCAGAGATATTGTCGAGGGCTCCATCTACAGACATTTCCCTTGTTTCTCAGGGAATGTCAACCGATGACCCTGAGGTGCAGGATGTGATTGTCAACAATGATACAGAAAGTGTTGAAGTTGTAGATGTAAAGGTAGTTGAGATGGGAACCAAGCAAAATAGTGGATTTGACATGAGTAGAGAATCCCATATTAGTGTCCCTGAAAAAAAGGAAAAGTCTTTCTACTCTCAGGCTTCTGATCTTAGCCATCAAATACCCAGGGATAGTGTCTCTGAATCATATACTACAGCGGCTGCTGAGCAAGCTAATGAGGATATTGTGACCAAGTTACCTGACAGACCTGTGAACAATGCTGAAGATAGCGAGCACGACGCGACACAGAAAGTTAGCGAATCAGAAACTTCCCAAACAGTTCCACAGTCCCCAGCCTCAGCAGCAAAAAGTAAAAAGCAGAAGGGGAAAAATTCTCACGCAACTGCACCGCCTTCAGCATCGCCAAGTCCGCTCAATTCTGGTGATTCGTCCAATGAACCAGGCTGCAGTTCTGCTCCTCAAGTCCGTGATGCTGATATCTCCCAGCTAGCAGCCATGCATGATAAACTCGAACAGGTATTTTGAACAGGAGTCAGTACCCATCTTATTTTCCATTTGGACTGCATATTTGACTTATCCTTTCTCAATAATGTTTAGCATTGCTTCCCATGCATCTTCTGCCACATTCCATGCGCAACTGTTTGGAACAACCTTTTGAGATGGTTCATTAACGACGAGATTTAGTATAATTTTTTGCATGTCCTCATAAATTTCGAGTCGGTGAAAGTTCTCCTTCCCCCTTTATTTGTCTGGGTTCTGTTGTTGGTCGGTGGGTCAAAGCTGCATGAGATTTGTTCTGATCAGATAAGCGAAGGAGTTGGTGATAGAGTGTATTTAAACGTCTAGTAGACTGTCGTACCACATGCATAAAGAAAGTAAGATGAAGCTAGGAAAGAAGTCCCGGTAATGAATACAATCATCGTTGGAAACTCGTAATACTTGCAGATTTCTTGAATTTGTGCTACTTTATATCATTATTTCTGAGCAGGGATACTGTATGTATTTAATTGTCGAGTCAATCCTTAATTGCTTTCATTCTATTTCTCAGGATGCGTCTTCTCTTCATATCTTGCATCCTTAGGAGTGTGGCAATTAGTTGTGTTTGTTTGGACAGTTGATGATGAACATGTAGAAAAGCATTCAGATCCTTACTGTGGAAAATCAATGATGTTTCGGTTGTTTTGACAGTTGATGAATATGCAGAAAGAGATGCAAAAACAGATGAATACAGTAATTTCAGTCCCTGTTTCAAAGGAAGGTAAAAGACTGGAGGCATCCTTTGGACGGAGTGTAGAAAAAGTTGTAAAAGCTAATACAGATGCTCTGTGGGCTCGGTTCCAAGAAGAGAATGCGAAACGCGAGAAGTTAGACCGAGAACGGTACCAGCAAATGACAAATTTGCTTGCAAATTTTATGAACAAGGATTTCCCATCTGCTTTGGAGAAGGTTCTGAAGAAGGAGTTGGCTGGTGTTGGACCTGCTGTAGCTCGTGCGATTACTCCTGTTCTTGAGAAGATCATATCGTCAACTCTTGCAGAGTCATTCCAGGTTAGTTAAGTGTTGAAGTTGTTCTTGGTCTATGTCTTCAGTCTGTGCTTGGGAATAATGGGACTGAGGCAATCGTCGTATCTATGTATATCACTTGTGCATTTGCATTGGCTAATATTCACCTAGGTTTACTATACATTTTAATAGTTAGGGCATGTCTTCGAGTGGAAGTTTGCATATAGGTTATTAGATTTATTTGCTTCTGTAATTTTGTGGACCGTCTTAAATCTCTTCATATACTAGCTGTTAGCCTGAAGGCTTTTGTTTGAACTGTAAGAGTGAATCAAATTAATTGGTAGATTATGGTAGTTGGTGTATTCAATGTTTTTTCACTGATGCTGCTTGTGTGTTATTATCTATGATTTGGAGTCTAGAGCTTCAACGATACAGTTCTCAGAATGTACTTACGGTATGGTGCATGTGGCTAATCAACAGAAGATACTCTATAAGGAATTATAATCATTTTATTCTTGTTGGATTATCTCAGCAGACAAGGAGGATATGAGCTGTTCTGCTCTGCAATTCCTGAGCTTTGTTAATTTGTGTTCCTACTTTGCAGAAAGGGGTTGGAGAGAAGGCTGTGGGCCAACTGGATAGGTCTGTTAGTACAAAAATGGAAGCGATGGTAGCAAGGCAAATCCAGTCACAGTTTCAAACTTCTGGCAAGCAGGCACTGCAGGTATTGTTGTTTCTCCATTGATCCCGTCTTTTGTTTCCATCTTAGTTAGGATCCCTGTTTGTTTGATTAAAAAACTTGTATATGCTTACTTCATGGGACCAAACTGTTTTGCAGGAGTCACTGAGATCTAGCCTGGAAGCTTCAGTAATTCCTGCATTTGAAATGGCTTGCAAAGCTATGTTCGATCAAGTTGATGCTACATTTCAGAAAGGACTTTCCAGTCATATCAATGCTGCTCAGCACCAGTTTGATTCAGCACATTCTTCTCTAGCAATCACTCTTAGGGTATGTTCATCTCTCAAGCTATTTTAGTATACAAGATGCATCCAAGTTTATTTACTTGCCGTTAACTCAGGATGAGGTTGTTTTGGACAAGTGTAGGAAGCTATCAATTCAGCATCTTCAATCACAAAAACGTTAAGCGGAGAGCTGGCTGATGGTCAACGCAAGCTCTTAGCTATTGCCAACTCCAAAGCTATTCAGCCGTCTGCTTTGACTAATGGACCGATGTCAAGTTTGCATGAGATGGTATGCCTTTTACTCCTTGATGTTTGTCTAGTTGCTTTAGGTGAAACTTTTAGTAATCCTCTTGCCACTACTGTTGCTCTGTTCAGTTAGATTTGTGTAGTTTATGACTGGTTTTAATTTGGTATATATGCATTTATATTAGCAGTCCGAGGCACCATTAGATCCTACGAAAGAACTATCTAGATTGATTGCTGAGGGCAAGTATGACGATGCATTTCATAAAGCTCTTCATAGAAGCGACGTGTCTATAGTATCCTGGCTATGCTCACAGGTACCAATGCTATTAAAATATTAGTTGTGAAGTTGTTGATCTGAAGTTGGTTGGCTAATTGTTTCTGGAATATCTCTGACCAGGTTGATTTGAAGGCGATATTGTCAATGTCACCACTACCTTTAAGCCAAGGAGTAATCCTGGCACTGCTTCAACAATTGGCGTGTGATATCATCAATGAGACCACAAAGAAGGTGTCGTGGATGGCTGATGTGGCGGTGGCCATCAACCCTGCAGATCCAATGATCTCGGTGCACGTGAGACCCATCTTCGAGCAGGTGTATCAGATACTGAATCATCACAGGAATCTACCCACAAGTTCTTCAGGGGATGCATCCAACATTCGGCTCCTCATGTATGTCGTTAACTCTGTGCTGATGAACTGTAAATGAAAGAATGAGGGAAATGGACGATGATCAGTCGGATCTTTTTGATCTTTGGTTAGTCTTTTGGTTTACGTTTTAAGTGGATTGTTCGGAGCTTCCATTGCTACTTTGTTCTGTGCAGGGGAAGAAAGTATGTAAGAAATAGAAGAGGAAGTTTTGGGGTGTGCATAGGAATATGAATATATGAAGTTTTCTAAAGTTTTCAGGCGATCAGAGATTTCTCATCCATTACGATTTTGCTTCAGTTTTAGCTGTTATGTATTCTTTGACTGTCCCTTAAGTTTCTATTGCTGTTTGGCTCGGACTACACCGAACTGAACTAGTCCTTAATCTCATGAATTTTATAAATACTGAAAAAATGGACCAAAATAACACTTCGACCGGATCAAAGTGAGTTGTATGCATTGTTGGTTTAGTCCTTGATAAAAAAAATCGTGTATAAAAAATCGTCCAAATCTATGATTGAATTCCTATCAATATAGGTCAAGAATAGCCGATAAAAAATCAGTTAGAAACTGTTAAGAATTGTCTTCAAAATTGGCCAAGAATAATCGATAAAATATAGGACAAAATATGTAATGAATAGATTTCAAAATCAGCCAAGACAACCGATAACAAATTGAACAAAGATTTACATATAACAAACTAGTCAAAATATGTGATGAATATCTTTTAAAAACAACCATAATATGAGTAGAACTAGCTTTATCATGGTCGGGAGAGCTTTGTTTTATCATTTTTTAACTATGTTTAAAATTATCTTAAATCTTCTCAAATTATTATTGCAATTCCTTATGCAAAAAAATCTTTGGTGATTCTCTTTATGACCGCCAGACTTGCATCAGTATTTTGTGGGTAATTAGCAGAAACGGTCACACAACTTATCACTTAGTACAAAACGGTCACTAAACTTTATTTTTGCACGTTTCAGTCACATACCTTTGGACGAATATCAAAACGGCCAATCCGTCCAATTCCATCCAAAAAATCGTCAATTAAGTCCAGTCAGCTTAACACGTCATCCCAAAAAATAATAAAAAAATAGATGAATTAGACCCACTTAACCAGCAGACCCAACCCAACCCGCCCGCCCAACCCACTCATCCGTCAAAATGGGGACGACTGACGAGCGCCAGCGAAGAACAAAAATCCCAGCAGTCGCTCTCTTTCGGCGGGAGAAAGGGCAATCCTCTCCCCTGCTCGTCGCTTGAGATCTCTCGATTTCCTTATGCTTTCTACATGTGTGTTTGTAACGTGGATTTGGTGCAAGAAAGAAACAATCAATTAAAAGCTTTTCCCTTGTTTATTTATCAATTTCATTCCCCTGCTACAACTCTCTGCCGCCTCCAAATTCCATAAACCAATAATTCCTCAACCAATACAAACTTCTCATTACAAAATAAACCCAAAAAGTTTAACAACTCTCCCCGGTCCATTTACCATCGACGACAGAGAGGGTTTTGAAGTAGACATCACAGCCGAGCGGATGCCAGATGATTCTTCCTCGCCGGCGGACGATCTCATCATCCCTCCTCGCCGAAGCCGCCCACCCGGATCCTCCTCTCCCTCCCGCCAGTTTTCGTTTCTCCTCGTCGCTATCCTCTCACGGCGGCAATCGGCAGTACGCCCACTATCGCTGGCCCAGCTCGTCCCAGATCCAAGCTGCTGAACCCCTGTCTCAAATAGGTGGTCACCAGATCTGCTCTTCGTCGTCATCCCAACGGTCGATTCGTCTGCTCCCACGGACAGACCCGCCCTTCAATCGCTAGAACCAGGTAGGTGCAGCGACGGTGGTTGCTAGAGATACAGGGATGGCAGAGAGGGGCCGGGGGCGGCGGTGGTTGCTGGAATTTTTGTTCTTCGCTGGCGCTGGTCCCATTTTGACGGGTGGGTGGGTTGGTCGGACGGGTTGGGTTGGGTCGGCTGGTTAAGTGGGTCTGATTTGTTTAATTTTTTTTTATTTTTTGGGATGACGTGTCAAGCTGACTGGACTTAATTGACGGTTTTTTGGATGGAACTGGACGGTTTTTTTTAAATTTACCATCAATATGGCGGATTAAAAAATATTGATAGATTCAATTTGAAGGTAGGGGAATGAGTTGAGGAGTCTCAGAGGGTTGAACGACATAGGATAGTTCGACGACCTGGAAAGATAATTGATGGGCAAGAGAACGACATGTGGCTGAATGAACTTGAACCCACTTTGTTACGAAATTTTCATATTTTCCATTGTAGACATACACATTAAAGAATGTGGATTTAAAAATTTTCGATAATCATAACATGATGTCACCATAAACTAAAGTGTAGAGTTAGAGCGGAGGCACGCAAATTGCTTAATCCCACAAAAGTCCATAGCTTTTTCTTATTTTTTATTTCCGTGTGATATCAAGTGAAGACAAGAGTTATACAAATAAAACTATCCAGGAACCCCCTACAAGCGACAGCCTACTGAAACCACCCAATAAAATCAAAAGACTCTCTCTCTACGAGAGACAATAGGAACTATGGGCAACACTATTGGTAGCTCTAGGAACTGCCATAAACTCTATACAAACTGACAAAGAGTCTAGGATCTGACGACACCCAGGTCAGCGTAAAAGTCGCAGCGCTTAAATTTCCAGGTTAGTGAGAGGCCAAAATGGTTGATCGCCAGCGGCGGATCCAGAACACAGAAGAGCACTGGGCCGCCTTTCATTAAAAAATTAGAACCGTAAAATAACATTATAGTTTTTTTACAATATAAATTGTACACGACGGTATTTTAATTTAGCGAATGCATCAATTATGGAGTCCACATCTATACCAATAGTATACATTATTTTAAATAAAATACTTTAGCAATCGGCTAGAAATTCCTCGTTCATTTTGTTGCGAAATCAGTTTTCATATGTTTCATTGTTGAAAAGGTTCTCCTTGTAGTAGTTGTTGATACGAGCAGCGTCAACACTAGACAAATCAATCGTGCATTGTGTGTCCATACCTATATCCACTAACTGCTTTAGTAAATTTTCAAGGGAACAAACCTCATATTTCTTATAGTCTTTTACGTTTTAGACTTTTACAATTTTAGATTTCATTGTTTTTTTTAGAAAAATAGTCTTTGGAGCTAGAATTTCTAGGCTAAATTTATAGTAGTGATTTGAATATGTTAATCTGAATCATGTTTCTAGTTACACACAATCTTATTATAAAATAACACTAGGCCGAATAACTAAAATCGAAAAATTCATAAATACTATACTAACTCCGAATCCAGAAGAGGGTTGGGCCGGGGCCCGGGGGGCCACCCCCTGGATCCGCCACTGTTGATCGCTCAGGCCGCTTGAGCCGCTCGACTCGTTTTCGACCCCTGTCCGTCTAATTAAAAAAACTTGGAAAATGAAAATTGGAAAATAAAAAATGTTAAGCGTGGAATGGGAATCGAGAACCCTGATTTGGAAACACTAAAATAGTCTCTCTCAGCTGAAACCTTCGTCACCCCCCTGTTGTGTCGATTTGGCGAGTTCATCTCCTCAGGGCTTAGGCCAGCGAACCCAGGTACAACAACTTTACCTCCTCTGTCGGCGAACCCAACGACGACTTCCCCTCATCTAGCCGTTGATTTGGCGAACACAAGTAAGCTCTGCCCACTCTTACAGCTGCTATCGTCGCCAGAAACAGCCAAACAGGGGTGGATGCTCCTAGCTGCTTCTGGCCATAATTGTAGTTGTCCTTGCTCTCCTCTCGTTGTCTCCAGAGAGAGATAAGATGTTAGCGAAAGAATAAGAATGAGTGGCGGGTGGTATTGTATAACGAAAATCGCTAAAGTGGTACATGAAAAATATAATTCATTTTAGCTATTAAATTGTTGAATTACAACCAATATGTGTTTTCTACTTATAACTTTATTAACTATAAGCTACCAATTGCTTTTTTAACGGTTCAATACTGATTGGACCACTACAATGTGAAATTGGCAATCCAAGACAGCCACCCATAACCAGTCTGTGAAAGTGGCCCCAAGGTTCATTATTGAACTCCATCTATATTTAGGTGCATCTGTATGTATGTACAAGTGGTCATTACTGGCCCCTGTCTGCACGCACCTACTTAAACTCGCTGGAAATGCAATTGCAAAATACAACTAGAATTCTTTCCGGCAAAGATTACTCAACAAACTCATTTGCCTGGCAAAGCACAAAGCATCAACTTACGGCTCGTTTATGATTTCATTGTACCGCGCATCTCTTTCCTCTCTTCCCAACCAACCATGAATCTTCTTCCAATTTACAAAATACACCACCGACTAGTACTCGTTCCCCCTCCTACTCCAAAAACTTTCATCAAACTTTTTGCATTGCATGCTCTCTGCTCAATCAATCTACTCAGGAGTGGGAAACCAAAAAGTAAAACAGACACCCCCAAAGAAAAAGATATTAAAAAGTAAGGCATACACACAAATTGTGTACAAGGAAAAGAATAGGTACTCACTCTCTCGGCTCCTCCTTCTCCTGCCCTGCCCCTACAGAGCAACCATTTTAGCGCCTTGCCTATCTGTCTTCAAGGGTTGATGTTGCATTCCCTCAAATATGGGTGCTCGTAGTCTACATACTTCGCCCAGTGCCCCCTGTACTTGGGCAATCCTATCTCCAGCCACGGCTTCATGTTGCCGTTATAGTGTATCACTGCCGCCCTCTCTATCTCCTTCTGATTCACGCTTGGGTTGTACCCCAGCCCCAGCACATGCCACGATCGCTCCAATGAGTAGGTTCGTTTCCAGAATGTAATCAAACCTGGTGGCAGCGTTCCCAACTTCCACAACGATCTGTCATGATTCTGCACATTCACAAGTCAATACAAATGAATGCAGGTCGATTGATAACACAAAATACACTAGTGTTGTCACTCACCAGCTTCTGCCACTTGTGATACACTTCAGTGATGTTTTGCCTTCTCCACTGATCCAAATCAAAGACGTTCATCCCGTATGCCCATCCACACGCATGCGGATCAAAGTTCTTAGAGATCAGAGGATTGGAGAAGTTGAGATACCGATCAAAACGATGGAAGCTCTCTCCACAAGTCTCCACTGCACCATTCACATTACCTCTCAAATCAAGGGACCAAAGAGCAGCAAGATCCTTCTGCACTACTATATCATCATCAACAAACAGCAGCTTGTTCAACTTTGGGAATATCTCTGGCAGGTAAAACCGCAGATGGTTCAAGATGGACAAGTACTTGGGATTCCGATACTTCAGATTCGAATCCGAGCTAGCTCGATGTGACCTAAAGTAGTAATCTATCATAGATGGAGATCCCAACTGCTTCAGAACAGGACTGTAACTTGCATTTAACCAAGTGAACTCCTCGATATTCTGAACTTGAACAGTTGCTTTGCCAGGTGGATTCACTAGAAACCACATCCTCATTGCAGCATAATTGAGCCTATCCGTAACAATGTGGAAAACATGCTTTGAAGGCTCCTGCAAACAACCCAAAAAATCTAATCAGGATCTACCATTCATGTTTTTTGTAATCTTCCTAGCATTGTAATTACTAACTGCAGGACAGAAACTTATTTCACCTTGGCATGTGTAATGGTAGAGTTCAGCACAACTGCAGCTGCCAAAACATTATCTGAGAATAAAGCATAATGATACAGCAGAGGATCTTCCAATTTCTCCTGATTTGGGAACTGTTGCTGAGAAGTGTTCAATGAATAATACTCAGTTGTCAGGCGCAAAGGAAAGCAGTGGAGACCCTTAGGGAGGGTTTTTGCAGTTAACTGAGTCAAGAACATGGTCTGCTTTTTATGCACACGGAGCTGCTCCTCCGTGGAGTGCAGCATAGCGCGGAGCTTTTTCACCCAAATAGCACAGTCATCTTGTATCTGCTTGCCTTTTGTTAGGGACTGCTCCATTGTCCTCAATTTATCATTTGCACTGCTTTAATGGATCAACTTTAATCAATTGAATACAACACTAACATAGAAGACCATCAAAACAATATAATGGATATCAGATATTAGAGATTAGAGTGATCATGTACTAGATTCTTGAAAATAAGCATTACTTTTTGGGCAGCTCTGAGTCTCTCGTTGCTTCGCCAAGGACACGTGCAACTTCCTTGATCCGTAATCTGAGCTCTCTCGTATAGTGTTGATTATTCTTTGTTGCAGGAAGTGACAGGTACACCTTTGCCCTAATTAGCTGGTCTCTTAATTGACGTACCCGAGCATCTGACATAGCATTTTGATCCGTCTGTTTACCCACTTTAGGTTTCAAGTGATCCTTTTCGCTAGCTTTGCCAGGTTTCACCCCTGGTTTTCGCTCAGGCTACCAAAAAAAACATCATAAAGAAAATAAGTTAACTCTACTGGTTAAACTCACACATTACATTCAACAGAAAGACTCATTGTTGTTACATAAACAGAAGTGTGAGAGACATTTTCCTGTTCTGCACTGAATCATGACTGTATGTGATACCAAATACTCAATCGAAAATATAGAAGGTCATATCAGAAGTGTTCTTGAATTCCTTCTTCAGTGGGAATAATTTCAGCTTCTATTGCAAGGAAATGAAACCGGGTGGGAGGAATACTTTACATACATTATTCAACTCAAAGTAACTGGGGATTTAAGTTTCTTTTGGGATTGTGAACACAATATTGGGACGCAGCAAAATAATTTGCATAAGTACCAACTACCAGGGGGAAACTCTTCTATCGGCCATCACAATCAAAGAATACACTTAACCACCATAACGTAAACACTACGAAAGGGGAGTGATCTCTTCCGTTTCCAAGGCATGAGAAGCTTCAAATGGCATACCGGATCTTGAGATGCACGTTGGGTAACAACGTTGGAAGCCAAGGATTTAGGATCCTTGGAGTTGGAGGCAGCATCCGTGCCATCACTCCTTGATTCCTGCTGAGCAATGGCACTATCAGTGACCCGTCTGATGACAGCATCTGTTTGAGATTGCACTTGTTCATCAGTCGCCGACAACACTCTAGATTTGTGCTCTCTCACAGCTTGAGATTGCGAATCTAAATCAAATGAGCCCAAAATAAAGGAATTAATTTCCAAATGGACCGACGACACCACTCTGGTGGAAAGTGGTTGCAAGACGAGGAATCACCTGCTCCTGCTGCTGCAATTGAATCTTGAATAATTCCATCATCGGATGACGACGCCACCTCTTCTTGGGTGGAGTTGGTGTTGGTGGTGTAAACAACCCCAATAGGGTCCTTAAAAACAGTGGACAACTCCTATAAAACGAATCAATGGCGGAAACTGAGGATATGAGATGGCCATACAAAGGCGAAAGGCTATAAGGCGGAAATACGAATCAATTGTACCTGAGGTAACACGTTGAGACGGCCAGAATCAGCTGGAAGAGTCTGGAGAAAAGAAAAGGAGCAGCAGAATATCAGGAACCTCTCCCGCGTCCTATCAATCATTCAATTCAACGAAAGCCGAAGAGAGAGAATGAAACTTACGAATGAAGTGACGTCTTCAAAGAAATCGATTCGAGCTGCAGAGAAAGAGGAAAGAAGATAACAAAGAATGAGCAAAGGGGGGGAGAATCGATCAAAGAAGAGAGGAAGTGAGAAAGGGAAGCTGACAGGAAGAAGGAGCGAAGGCGGCGAATCGGTCAGTGTAAAGAGCGATGGGAGCAATCACAGTGATGAAGAGCATCCCTATCACCACGTTCCGCAGATTCATTTTCTTTATTTTCCTTCTTCTCCCCGGCGATCTTTTTCGCTCTTTCCCCGGCTTCACGAATTCTCCAAATCGAAACCAAAACTAAACTTACAAAGGAAGAAATCAAAACCAAACGGGCCTCAAACTGAGATTCGTTTGTCTGCTACCCGTCGGTGCTGCGTTCCAGGCCAACAACAATCACTACCTCGCCGCAACAGAAACCGTGCACAGAAAGCAACCGCCGTCGCAGCCGCCGTCCATGGGGCGAGAGAGAAAGAGAATAATGGAGCTGCGATTCTATTACGCGTCGGAGCCTCGGAGGACGGAGGGTGAGAATAAGGTTTGTTATGATTGACTGATTTATCTTTATTATTATTTTAATAAAACTAAAAACAATAGGATAAACCTACAATGGAAACTAAAGAGAGAAGATATCGGACATCTAAAGGCTACTTCCCTTTGCTTTGATCGCAGAAGGGGGAAAGAAAAGATACGGCGATTCATAGTAAGGAAGGAAGCAGAGAATTGCCGCCGGAGGAAGGGAAGATGACGATGAACGGGTAAGAATTTGAGTGACAGAGAAGAAAACGTGAGACGAAGGAAGAGAAAAAGGGAAAGGCGCATCTTTAATTATGGAATTGTTAGACAGCAAAGCATAGTAGCACTCTGAAGGTTAGTTACTCTGAATCGCTATTCGTCGCCCTAAAATTTAAATTATTTCGCCCTAAATTGTACTAAATTGACATTTTTAACCCTAAAGCCAATTTCAACCGGTGCCCGTCACTTGAATTGCCGTCAAGCCCACCAACCGTCCGACCACCGCTGTCGTTCCCACAATCCGGCACCGTTCCCATTCCCCACCCGCCGACCTTCTCTCATTCGCCGCCGACCCATTGCTATTCTCCAATCCAGTCAATTTTTTTATATTCCCCTCGCTTTTCAACAATTGAAACAAGGGAGGTTGCCGAACAAGCTTTCCCTCAATCAACCTTTTATTAGAGATAATTTATTTATCTCTAATACCTTTCTATCCATTTCTTCCCCCAAAAAACATGGCAGCCGCCGGTACAGTCTCCACGGTACTGGACCAGTTGGGAACAATCCTTTTCGAGGAACTGAAACAACGGGGGAGGCCGGTGATTGAAGCTTTCGCGCCTTGCTCAACGATGCCGAGCAGCGGCAGCTGACGGAGGAAATAGTGAAGTTATGGATCCACCGCCTGAACGATGTGTCGTTTGAGATCGACGACGTGCTGGACGAGTGGAGCACCGTGATTCTTCAGCGTCGAGTTGAAGCCAACCAGCCGGATCTCAATTGATTGGAGTTGTAGCTCTGGTGGGTCTCCGATTTCGTCGAGAAAGAATGCCCTTTCCTTACTTTCTCTTTCATTTCGTTCGACGATGTGGCGCTGAGACATGACATTGGTAGCAAGATTAAGGAGTTGAACGATAAACGACAGCGGTGGTCGGACGGTTGGTGGGCTGGACGACCATCCAAGTTACGAACACCGGTTGAAATTGGGCATTAGGGTTATAAATGTCAATTTAATACGATTTAGGGCGAAATAATTTAATTTTAGGGCGACGAACGGCGGGAATATCAGTTCGGTCCTTCAACTTTTCTGTTTGTCTGTTTGATATGCGAACTTTTTTTTTGTTCGTAAAGTGATCAATGGTACTCGTTATGAATTTATGATGAAGCATTGTGAGGGAAATTACCAAGCGTATCACTACTACTAAACAACTTTCTCAAAAAAAAAAAAAACTACTACTAAACAACTAAATTATAGCTCGGCCCGTTGGCCGGAGCCCGGAGGTAGTCCTACTCAAAATTTGATAAACTGTTTTAAACATAATGAAGGTGTCGGAAGATGTAATTACTGCGGACAACATATTGCAACCAACTAATTCGAGGCATAATCGTGATTGCAATTCTTTTTTTTTTTTGACAAAAGATAATCAATAGATTGAAGTAAATAGATCAGTACATCCTGGAATACAGCCAGGCCTGGAAATCAAAAGATCGACATGCAGTCGGGAACAATGACAGTGCCTGTCTAGCTACCAAATGAGCTACCCTATTGTTTCTTCGACCTACAAATCGCACAGAGAACCCTACATTAGACGCAAATGAATTGCCTATCTCTTCCAAAATTGCCCCGATCTGATTGTCCCGAACATCCTTCCGGAGAATCTTCTCAATAACCACCAGGGAATCACCTTCAAACCTCATGATAGTGAATCCATTCGCTAAACACCATCCAATCGCCTCTCGGAGAACCAAAGCTTCCACCATCATTGGATCAGTCAGAAACGGGAGGTGAATCCCCTTGGCAAGGATGACTTCCCTGTCCGAGTTAAGGATAACCATCCCCCCCGCCGCATGAGACCCCATTCGCACTGCCCCATCCCACATACAAATTGCCGTTTCAGGTCCCTCAGCCAAAAGCGCAGGGGTCATGGGGAGAGCACGAGGGCTAGACTGATCACGGGGTACACAAAGCCATTCCTGCACTTGCTGATGGAACTGGCGCATTAGGGCAGGGATCCCGAACTGTTTCCCTTCAAATACCACCCAGTTCCGGGAACGCCAAATCCGCCACAGAAGAGCCACTATAGACATTACCAGAGCAGGGTCACGCACTACCGCCAGCAACCTCCTAAGGAAGAGCGGGAATGAATGACGAGGCAACGCAGCACCCAGGTGGGATAGCCCAGAGTGGTCCCACAAAGCCCGAGCCACCGGACAATCTAAGAACAAATGCTCCAGAGTTTCCGATTCCGCCCAGCACACCGGACATCGAGGCAAAACATCCACCTTCTTCCCACGCAACGCTTCCGTAGTAGGAAGAATACGATGAAAGATTTGCCAACCAAACACCCTAAGCTTAGGCGGGATATCTGCCTCCCACAGCCTGACCCAACTAGGTTTATCCATCCAACTAACCGAGGCCCTCCAACGACCATTCTGCCTATCCAAATTTACCGCGACATAGTACGCAAACTTAACAGAGAAGACACCATCCGACGTTGGATGCCAAATCAATTTATCTGCAATACTCTGGCGCGGCAAAGGAATGGCCTTGATGGCTTTACAGGTAGCTGGATCAAACCACTGATTGAGTTTTTGATCGTTCCACCGCCCCTCCCCAGAGTGGATCACCTCCTCCACCTTCAAACCCTCCCCATCCGGGACCACACACGGGTTATAGATCGGAGGACAAGGATGAAGCTGGGGAACCCAACTAGAATTTAACATGGGAGCTTCCTGACCATTTCCAATTTGCCACCTCAACCCAGACTCCAACAATTGCCGGCCAAAGAGGATGCTTTGCCACCCCCAAGAAGGACGAGACCTAGCCTGAGCAGTAAGAAACGACCCATTGGGGAAATATTTACCTTTATACACCTGGGCAAGAAGGGACTGGGGTTCTTAAAGAATCCGCCAACCGATTTTAGCCAGCAAAGCTTGGTTGAACCACTCAAACCTGCGGAACCCCATTCCCCCTTCATGTTTACTTCTGCAAAGGTTCCTCCAAGAAACCCACCTGATCTTGATTCAACTAAAAACAAATTAAGAAAAAATGCATATGTTTCTTTAGTTTGCTTTGCATAGCAGGGAAGATCCCAAAAAGAATATAAAATCCAATGAAAGAAATTGACCAGCATGTAAGCCTTCAACGAGAGGAGATTAGGATGGTGATGAGGAGGTTAGCCGGGTGTCGAATCCGAGAGGAAGGTTTGGAGATCCCGCGATGGTTGGGCTTTTAGTTGGTCGGGGCACTATTTGAACTTGTTTACATTAGTAGAGTCTTTTACGTCCGCCTTAGGCAAACCAACAACACTCAAACTTTTCATGTTTACCCCTCTTTGCTCTAGCGTAACAATAGAGGTGGAGGATGAAGAGGTTAGTCGATTGTCGAGTCAGATGGAAACTTTTTTTTTTTTGGGTGAAAAGATGGGAAACTTTTAGTGGATTGTCGATTATCATATTTCATTTCTTGTTATGGAGAGACGGCGATGATTGAACGTTTAGTGGATCAGGGTACTTCTTGGGCATGTTTACATTAGTATCGCAATTTCCATTCGCAATCAGCACACCAACACCACTCAATCTTTCCATATTTACCCCTATTATAAAGACACATGTGCCCATATTCACTTCAAAGTTTTGTGTTAAAATATCATTGCTTAATGTAGTTATAAAAATTAAGTCAATGTTAAGAACACTACATCGCTTCTACACGTTCAATACTGCAATCGATATGCAATATTTGAACCAATGACATTTGGGTTGCGATTTTAAAATTATCCTCCTTTTATAAGATAAATAGAAAGTGAATTAATTATTAAACATGAATTAATATAATCAAAATATGAAAATAGAAGTATTAAACACCAAAATATATTTCAGGGAGAATTAGTGGGTAAGCTAACCATGATCGAAAAGTCCTACGATTTTTCAGATTTTAGCTTTTTGTACATTTTTTATATAAAATTATCAAACAAATTTGTTTAGTATAGTTGGTTATGTTTCTTGTCTTTGTTCGAAGATACCATAGTTCAAATCCTACTACTAATGTATTTTTCATGTTAATAAAAATAATAAATTATTGGGAAGACGAATCTATTCGTCCTACTTTTGCTCTAGAATTTAGGGCTGGTAATCGGTCGGTATTCGGTATACTGGATACCGATTATCCGGTATTCAATATACCAGAACTAGACAGTGTACCCACCGAATACCGATACCGAATGTTATCCGGTATACCGAATACTGAATAGTCGGTATCCGATATTAATGCCGGTATACCGAATACTGGTTATGAGGGCCTTTGTTGGTTTGACTATGAAAAAATTAGAAGAATAACACAGGCATAATCATCTAAGTTATCTAAGTCATCTAATTCACACAATCATCTAAGTCATCTAATTCACACAATCACACATGCTACTTCTCACAAACAATTAGATTCTCACATGCTAGATGCTACTATGCTGCTGCCTGCTGGTGAAGAGAAGAGAAGAGGGAGGAAGACAGGGGCTCTGGCTCAGGGTCAGGAATTTCGAGCTTAATCATACACTTCTCCTATCATCTTTTTTCAGTTCTCACCATCCTTCCTAACCTTACAACTGGTCTGTGACTTGTTTGCTTCTCCTTTTCTTTTCTTTCCTTTTTCTTATTTTATGGATTTCATCATCTACATTCACTTCCGTTTCTCTTCCCATGTACAGATACAAGAATGACTAAAGATTGACAAAGACTATGACTAGCATGGATCTTGCATATGTGGTGTAAAAAAAAACTCTTATACCTCAAACATGTCATGTATGTTTCCAACTCATCAGTACATCACTACCCTGAGGAGCCCCGACTGGGGTCCGGAGTAGTCGAGGCCCTCCTCTTCAAGCAGATACCGCTGTACAGCAATCGAAAGTCGTGCAGGGGTTCGAGCGCCTCTGGTATGATGCCCTGTTCCAACGCATATATAAAACCTGCACCACACGTTTTACTTTTTTTTTTTATAATCGGTATTATCGGTATACCGGTATACCGTCGGTAACTACCGACTCTTATCCGGTACTACCGAATGTAAAATCACACGCCCGAATACTGAATACCGACGGTATCCGGTACGGTATCCGGTATACCGGATACCGGTTTACCGATTACCACCCCTACTCTAGATGCAAAGATTTTGAAATGAGGAAGCACATTTCCCATTTCACTATTACATTAGGTGTAGATCTGCACCTTGCCTAAAACAATATCACAACGTAGTAGTTTCATACGTGACCATGACAAAATGTAACACTCGAAATCGAAGTCATGAAGAAATAAACTAAATGATCACTAACTAGAATAGAAGAGATATAAGAGTGTGGTAGTAATTAACCCTTTTTATTTGTTCTTATGCATGGAACGCCTGGCCCATAGAATTGAAAGAGCTATTGTTGGGAAACTTTGAGAACCCCTATAGGTTTCTAAGGATGGTCCAAAGCTCTATCATCATTCTTTGCTGACAACCTCATTCTTTTTGCAGAAGCTGAGGGGAGATAAAATTGATGTCATCAAAGCCTGCTTGGAAGACTTCTGCTCTAATTCGGGTCAATGAGTATATCTCAACAAATCGCCCATATAGGTCTCCCCCAACATTCATAGAAATAGAGTTCAAATCCTTAGTCACAGGGCCGGTATTCCCCTCACGGCTGATTTGGGGAAATACTTAGGCCTAAACACTATTAATGGTCGGATAACCAAGCTTAGGTACAAAAAGCTACTTCTTAATATAAAAAAGTTAGATACTTGGAAAACAAGACACCTACCACTTGAAGCTCGCATCACCCTAGTAAGATCGATCTCTTCTTCTATGTCAATTTACCTCATGTTCGAAAGCTTTGTCTGCTATGGTTTGCAAGTCCCTTGATAATTGCGACAAACGGTTCATTTGGAAGAAGTTGACAAAAGCAAATTCCATCCTATGGTCTGGGAACAACTTTCTCTACCTCGCCTGTAGGGGGTGCAGAAGTGCGTCCAACAAGACCAGCTAACCTCACAATGTTGGCCAAGGGGGATTGGAAGATTGTCACTTATGAACAATCTCTTTGGACGCAAGTGGTTGGAAAAAAATATGGGTCAGCAAGGAAAGGCAATGACATCATTCAAAAATCTAAAGGAAGTTCTTTTACCTGGCGGAGTTTTACTCAACCTACCAATGTCTCTGAACGGTAAAACACTAAATTTTGGCTCGACATTTGGCTGTTATAGGTACCTCTGTTGGACAGTGCGATAGGCGAGATCCCTATCAAGGAGAAGGACCGGCCTGTTGCAGGCTACTGAGACCCTAACTCTGGAAATTAAAAAAATCGAGACCTTACTGCCAACAGACATCACCATCAACATAAAAATGAAACTTATTGATCCATTTTCGATCGATGAAGACCAACCTCTCTGGAATCTGTCTTCCAACGCTTTTCGTGTTATTTCTCCCCAGCAGGCCCCTAGAACCCCTGCTTTAATTTCTAGAAGCAAATCTGGCGCCTCAAAGTCCTAGAGACTTGAGTGTTTGTTTGAATGGCGAGCAAGGGGAGGCTCTCCACCAACCAAACCAGGGAGTTCAGACACCTCGTGGAGAATCATACTTGCCCAAACTATCATAATTCAATTGAGACATACTTACATTGCCTCCGAGATTGTGATGTTGCAAGAGCGGTCTGGACAAAGGTGGTGCCACTCCACCGTCAACCCCATTTCTTTGCCGGTCACTATGAAGATTGGCTCTCCAATAACCTTGGTAATGATACTCGAGGAGATTGGTTTGGGGAATGGGCTCAATTTTTTTCCTTGGTTCTTTGGTACATATGGAAGAACCGGAATGAGTGGATCTTTCAAGGATAATGCTATCCCCATCAACTCTCTATAATTATATCATCATCAAGGCAAGCGAGTGGGTCAATGCATGGGAGTCTTCGACTACTACATTGGAGACAACAACCCCTTACAATCGCATACAACTGATCGAATGATCGCCCTCACCGGTGTGATGGCTCAAACTGAATACATATGGAGCTACCACAGGGATCTCTCGGTATATCTTCTACTTGCAGGATCATCCGTGACCACAAATGGAGATTGGGCTGGCGGCTTTTGTAGCAATCTTGGGAATGGCACGACTATGGAGGCTTGACTTTGGGGTTTATATCAAGGAATGGAACTCGCTAGAGCAAGAACATTCAATTTCTCATGGTGGAATCAGACTCTAACTTGGCGATTTATTTGATCTTGAAGAGAATTGATTTGGCTCACCCTGATCCTCAGACGACATTTGAATCGCAGTTAAGTAGTTCGTCTCGCTCATACGTACCGCAAGGGGAATAGAGTCACAAACTGACTCTCAAAGTACGGTCTCGTCTATCTTGTCAGGTCGTATGAGCTTATGAACCCAACAGATTTAATCTAGATAATTACAGAGGGTATGATAGGAGTAAGCCACTCAAGATTGGTCATTCAAGTACCTATTGTTAGTAGCTAGCTATTTCTTTCCCTCGGCTTGTCTAGTTCTTGCTCGGCCCTCTTTGTGCAGCTTGTTTCCTCAGGTTACTGAGTTGGCCTGCTTATTGTTTCTTTGTTCCTGGCCCAGGGCCTCCCTTCTATAAAATAAAATAAAATAATAGCTACAATAATTTGTATTCTGTCTAATTACCAATTGCAATTAAAGTAGATAGATAGTCTTCTATCTATCTATCTATCTTCTATCTATACATAATATTATGGCAATTCAAAAGTAATTGCTTGCCACCTAAGCACTTGAAGAGTTCACAAATTGCCAAGGTGAATTTTTTTAAAAAAAAAAATAGTTATTGATATATTAATAGAGCTATCTCTCTTCATTTAATATTTCATTTTTTTATCCATAATTTTTCTGCATTATGTCAATATAGTGATATACACAATAATAAATTATGTATGAAGAGTGATATATATTGCATTTGCTATTTTTAAAATTTTTTATATTCATTTTTCTTTTTCCCAATAAATCTTTTATGTTTTTGTTTTTGCATTGTATCGATGTACGCAACAATAGACTAATGTCTTTGAGTCACACATATAAATTTTTTTAACCCATAAATATCTGATTATAGATTACTAAGTAAATTTTTTACTCATTTTTACTAAAATTTAAAAATATGTTACATTTTGATGAACAATTTATATAAACACTCATACATAATAATATTTTATAACGACAAAATAACGATGAACACTACCTATCCTATCCAGATTAATTCACATACTCCAATCAATTTAATCCAACTCTCTACAGCCAGGATATCACGAATGTGCTAGCTATCCCTGTCGGGAATTACTACGTACTAAACAATTAAATCAAATCCTACTGTCGTAGCTCAATGACCTAATTATTTAGCTTGAAGATCGATATCCTATTTAAGACCGCATAGCACCTTATTTAATCCACTGTCGCTTCGATAAGTTACTATGTCACATGAAATAGGTTCAGTTAATAGGGTTTCACTGTCGCTAATAACCTAATTAACTACAAATCGTTGTATTGGTGGCCAGACAACACAAAGCATTAAGAAATTTCATGCAATAGAGATTGGAAGAAAAGAATCATGAATCAATCCATCAAATCAAGAACTAGCTACATCCTATGGTGTTTCCCCCAGAAATTGGGGTTTAGTTCATGACGAAATTAAGATAAATCGATAGGGTTTTGTTCATCATGTTCTAAATCAACAATACACAACTAGTTCAATTTAGAAAATCAAACCAACTAATCGCTCTCGTTGAACTCAGCTCTAGCCTTGAAAAAACTCAATCGCCGATGGAAATCGACTGATTGCCTGCTGCCCTGCTGCGCCGCTTCCTTTCTTTCTCCACAAGAAATTCGCCCCCCTCTCAGCTGCTGCGCGCGCCTTCCTTCTCCAAAAGAATTATCCCTCCGCCCAGAATTCTCCTTCCAATATTAATTCGCCTCCCTGTCTCTTTTGTTCCGTCCAAAACAAACCCTTCAATCATTGCCTTCTGCCTTTTCCGGTCCAATAAGAAATCCCCTTCATCAATTAATTTCGTGGCCCAAGCTTTATTCCCCCCCTGGCCGCTCCAATTCCCTCTCAGCACAACCAAAAAGCCTCAATTAATTCCAAGCCCATAGACTTTGCCGAGCTGCTAATTCAAAGTCCCATCAATTTGGGCTTTGACCCGATTACTTGTTGTGCACTCGCTTCTTTTCTTACTTTCTCCACCTGTAACATATCAAACTCATGGCACTAGGCAATAATGGTTTTTCAACCATCTACGGGTTAGCGAGCCCTAAATTAGCACCAATTGGCTAAAACATACCACAGATAATCACATAAAGTCCAAAAATTCAATATGTTAAAGCCGATTATCAGATGAAAAGAGAGAAAACAAGAAACGTTTGAATAAAAACTTGAACAAGCAATAATAGCCATTTCTTAAAAAAAAAACCCATTATTCATTCTGATTAAGTGAAAACATATGAATCACATGTGCAATAATTTACAATGTATCAAAAGTTCAAATTACTAATATTTTTCTCTAGAAATTTAAGCAAACTCTATTGAAGTCTTACGTCATGTGTTAAGAAATTTAATTTTCACACTTGGAGTTATTAATTGTCATGGATTATAAATCAAAGTTTTCAAAATGACTTCGATATGATTGTTGACGAATTGGACTTCATAACTTAGGATGCAACACGAGATATATTGAAAAATGAGTTAGATGAATGTTTGTTAAGGAGGTACGTTAAACATCATGAATCACCAACGCCTGACCTGTGCATTAATCAAATAAAGGTTTAAAATTTTCGTTTAATATTTGAATGTCTTGATAGACAAAACTAAATTCGACGATTGTGGCAATGAATAAACATTACTGTGTTAGTTGAGATATGTAAACCAAAACCTTTATAGTTACAAGAGTCTAAATCGATGAGTGGGTTAAAATGAAGAATATTTAATAAGGATTAATTCAATAAGACAATTGTAGAAGTCATTTGGTTATATGTTTGTGAGCAAGTGATATACCAAAATTTTGTTGTAACAAAAACTTTTCCGATATCAAAGTCTCAAAATAAAATTATTTTAGTTTGTAAGAATAAGGAAGTTGTATTTACATTGAGTTGCCTTAGCCAAAAAAGTTGTTTTCGTATTCCAATTTCCACCCAACGAGCCAAGTTTAATGGTATTTATTAGAGCTGAAATTACAATAAAGTTTTTATATGTATATGTTTAGCTATTAACAATAGATGTTCCTACAATACATCACAGGATTCAAATGCATGTGAAATGTCACAATGTTTGTATGAACAAACACAATAGGTAGAGAAATTTTAGTGAATGCACATTCAAATATTTGGAAAATTATAGGTATTGTATTGAGATTTTAAAACGACATCTAGACAACAACCATGAGTTCAGGGTTGGTCCAAACTTCAAAAATTAGCAATTGATACGTATTGTATAAGATACTATATTTGAGTGTCTTGAAGACAAATTTTGTCATAAGATCCTATACATATACTTTATGAACATCCACAACGAAAATGAGCGAGATTAGAGAATTGAATTATATATAAATGGTACGATGTGTATCAAGTTTTAATTGAGATAAACTTAATTTATCCAATAATCAAGTATCTTTATTTAATATTTTGAACTATTATAAATTGGTCGAGAGTTCGTCCAAAATTGAGAATCACGAAATGGTATATGTTGTATAAGATAATAAATTTGAGAGTTTCGGATGACAAATCTTGATATACGATTTTAAATGGGATGTGATAAACTTTCACGATAAATTAGAGAATCAAAACATTATAAGCGAGTTTGCTAACTATAAAATATTAAAAAAATTTCAAAAATTTAAACATTTAAATAAGCTAATTAATATAATTTTTTCAGTCAACGGACCGAAAAAAAGCTAATTTCAATAAAGAAAAAAGTAGATAGATAGTTGCCGCCGTGTGATTCTTCTTACAATTGATGTTAATTCGGAAGTGTCCAATTTGGCATTAAAATTAAAGCAAGAGGTATCCATGTGGACGTCGACCAAATCGAGACGATGATGATGAAGAGTTTTGATGGATCCTATTTCTACCTCTCGTGTGACATTGTATATTATTATATATAATTTGTTGATTTACTCAGGTTTTAAACTCGGTTGAATTGATTGGTCCGGTTGAACAAGTGGATTGAGGGTTAATAGTTCAATTGTTTTTGTCTAATTTAGTTTGAATTTTGAATATATGAAAAAATGTATTTTAGTATTCATACATTTATAATGAGATCAAATATCATTTAACATGTGGGTAATAACATATAACATTACACCAAAATAATAATTTGTACTTGGTCCAATATATAATGAAATTTCAAACACACTCGTATATACATCATATAACCTTTAGATCGAGAACCTTGTAACACCCCGGTATTTTAGAGTTAGGTTCGACTTTAATGCATGATCGGTTGGATTGACGGTTAAGTACAAGAGTTACAACCGCCTTTATTACAACCCGGTATTTTATAGTAATAATAACTATTATTATTATTACTATAATTAAAAAAAGTTATATATACTAACCTAGAGGGCCGAGCGGCCCTCATTAATCCCAAACCCCCACCCTAATAACACCCCCCCACCCCCCCCAACCCCCCCACTCTCTGCAGCGAGAAGAAGAAGGAAAAGAGGAGGGCAGCGCCGCTCGCAGCCGATCCCGATCCCAATTCCGATTCCGATCCCGACCCCAATCCGAATCCCATCATTTTCGTGTTTCTAGGTAAGGATCACGAACCCCTTCGCGATTTCTAAACTCGATTTATCGATAGTCTAATCCGAAACTCGTATTTTTATTAGCGGTGACGTTGAGGGTTCGATCAACAAGGAGATCAACGTCCCGGGTCATCCAACCTAGGCCTAGGCACGTTCTAGAGGTAAGGGAACTCGATCCCTTTGAGTTAGATCGATTGATTTGGGATTTTTCGTGAGGGTAGAATTCTGGAGTTTTAGCAACAGGCTTTTAGTGACAGATTTTGATTGGTCACTAAAGCTGCTGGGAATTTTCAGAAATGATTTTTAGATGTTTTAAATTGTTTCGAGCCTCTCTGAAGGTTTTTTCTGAATATAAAATTTTTATAAATTGAACGACGTCTAGGAGATGATTGTAATTTAATTTAAGGATTTTTTAAGATGTATTGCTATTTTTAGAAATTGTTCAAATATTTGTTGTAATTAAATAAAAATCTTGCCGAGGAGATTTTAAGGGTTGGATAATTTTCCAGAGTATAGGTGCTCGTGATTGACATGGGAAAATTATTGTACAAAATTATAAGAAGGTTCAAATTAGGTGAAAAATTCTGCCAAGATAAAAATAATTAAGAAAAATGGTCGTTTTTTAAGGGATTAATTCTAGAAAATTTTAATGGGGGTTAAAGGACCCTTGGAATGAGGTTCAATACTGGAATTTGAGGATAGGATGTTCTAGTGATTCAAAAGGGGTTTTAAATCAAGAAAGGTCGTCTAAGAAAATGGATTCTTATTAATAGGTTTCCCCAAGATAATCCGGCTAAGGAGGGGTTTCTTCGAAGAAGGAATTGAGGAGTCATCTTTTTGAGGTGAGTGTAAAGGGGGTAGAATCTCTGTCGTAGGTCTTTTAGTTTATGCTTTTCGTTCAAGTTATTAATTAGTTAATTTTTGAGTAATGCGCGATATGTGTGTGACCGCCTGTAAGGGTGGAGGCACGCGTTGTGCTATGTATGAATGTATGGATGTATGATTGTATAGTTGGTTAATGGTAAGAGGAACCCCCGGGCGGTTGGGCCACTACTGGACGCGGTAGATGGTCAGGTCACTGCTGGACGGCGAGACGTAACGCAGCAGTTGATCGAGTATGTTGGGGTCACTACTGGACGGCGAGACGTAACGCAGTAGTTGATCGGGCATGGACTGGACGGCGAGACGTAACGTAGTGTCATTGCCTAGTTTGAGTATGCAACCGGACGGCGAGACGTAACGTGGTTGGCATACTAGGGTAGGGACACTAGACGGCGAGACGTAACGCGGTGGTCCCTTGTGTTGGTGTCTATGGATTAAGAATATAAGTAAGAAGAATTCTAGAGATAAGATAGGAGTAGAGATCTCTTATAGACTGTTTGATAGTAAAGTTTAAAGGATGAAAGTGAGAACGACTTTCATCTAAGGAAGACATTCCCCTATTAATGTGTTTAGTAAGGAGTTTGCCTAGGGCAAAGACCTTAGGAAGTAACGACGAGACTGACCCCTTCTCACTCACCAGGTTGAGGATAGTCTAGCAGAAGGGGATCACGAGAAGAAGCAGGGCGAGGCGAGCAGCAGTACCAGCGTCGACGGGATATCGGAAAGCTCGTGAGGAGTCAAGGTAGATTAGTTAATTATTTTGTTTCATGGTTATTAGTATAAACTGGAGATTCTGTGTTGAGTCGTTTTTAAGTGTTTGAGATTGAGGATTGTGCCCAAGTGTTGGGGCTTTTCGTGAAAAATTCTTAAATGATGTCAGATTGTTTATTTTAAAATGTGGTTTGGGTTGCTCCGGAGTAACCGGTTTTTGGTTTGAGTTATGATTTGATTTTTGAAAAGAGACGGGACGTGTCAAACCTTATTACGGATCAACCTCATATGTGTGGCACCCTTTTTCCTCACAGAATTTGGGTCAACCCAGAGTAAACATGCGAATTGACAACCTACTTTGTTGGTTCACCAAAGTATGGGCAAATTAAAGCGATACTTGACTAACTAAAACTCTTTTAAGAAAAAACTAATGGCTCTTCTTATGGTATACATCCACTACCTATTAGCTTTTGCTTTTCCATCCATGTGTTAAGGAGGGGTAGTTTGTAGCAATCAACGCCCGTATAAAATATTGTTTTTTAATCATGTTTAGAGAATGAAAATAATGATTTTATTTTGTATGGAGAATATTATCTAGAAATCCAAGTAGTCATTGTCCATAAGTGCAATTTACTCTCTCTTAGTCGTTGAAATTCATGTTCTTCTCATTCACAACCTCGTGTCCTCTTAGAAGTTAGATCTGTTTAGAAGTCGTATTCACGTAACAAAACTTATTATTTTATTTATACACATAGCTATTTTTGGAATGCGATGCCTCATTAGTCTTCGAGTCAAATTTATTCTCAGAAATCTTAAGTATAATGCTTTAATTGATGTTTGACTAAATAATTTTGATATGAACTTACTCATTATTATGTAAATCATCCTCCTCTCTCCCTTGTTCTATAGCTCATTCATCAACGACAACGAGTGCAAATGGGTACGATACTCTCCCACAACATTTTTGTTTCTTGCTACTTCTACAATTTTGTTTTATGAATTTCATTTTAGTAATTTTTCCCAGTGTTCAAGAAGACGCGATTAATCTCTTGCCTAGGTGCAATTAATAGCTGGTCAGGAGGAAATCGCACCGTCTAGCCCTGGGCGATTGATCTAGGCATGCTAAATGATTAATCTCCATGGAAAACGGCTAATTGGTGTCTAGGCACTCGGGCGCGTTTTCACTCTGGTGGGCGACGCCGAGAACAACTAATAAAGGGGGAAAGTGTAGCCTTTTTGTGAAAATCTCAAACCCTATTCTATTTCACATTTCCATTCGACCAGCTGCTCCCCCTCATCGACCAGCAGCGAGATCCCTCCTCATGGTTGGTGACTTGGAATGTTTGGAATTGTGGAAAAAGGTTGAATGTGTATATGAATGGATGAATAATGATATGGCGACTTGGGGTTTTTGTGGAATATGGCTTATCTATCATATTTTTTTCAACGTTTAATCTCGCCTAGGTAACGACTATTCGACCTGGGTGCTGGGCGGTGCCTCCTCGCCTAGTTAGCGCCTAACATCTTCTTAAACATTGATTTTTTCATACAACACATTTGCAGAATTATCTTCCACTCGAACTAGTCAATAGTCATACCTAGTATATAATAAATTAATAATACTAATAACAATAAGAATAATAATATTATAAAAAAGCAATAAGAATAATAATAAAGTAGAGAAGTTAATTGGGGTTGATTTCTTTGGTGTCATCACTTCTCTCTCTGGTATTCCCCTCCTGCCTTCTTTCTTCCTTGGCCTTATTCGTATTTTCTCCTTTTTGTCCAATTAAGCTTCCGTTTCCCGTTCCGTCTTCCCCAGATTATCATTTCATCAGCAATCATTTCATGTTTTGGGTTTCATTTCTTTGGTTGCCTGGCTTCTTTTCGGTTTCTAAATTCTAACTATCTACCTGTCTGCTTCACCATTTCTAGCAGAGTCCCCCTTTTTCTGCAAGGAAGAAGTTCCCCAAATTTCCCATCTCTCTCTCTCTGCACAATCGGAAAAAGAGCTGACATTTTTCAGTTATTCCCACCAAGCTTTGAGATCTAATACATCTTTTGCTCTGCTTCTACTGATTCTATTGCTCCTGCTGCTTCCGCTTCCGCTGCCGCCTGCCGCCGCCAATGGTGTCCGGTAAGTTGCTCTTCCTTCTTCTCCTCCTCCTCCTGCTGCTTCTGTACATTAGTATGGCAAAATTCATCTCGATCGTCATAGCTCTAGCTTCTTTTTTGGGTGGGCTATGTATATTTATATTATTTTCCTCTCAGCAGAAGCTTTCCCTACTTTGAGAATTCCAGTCTCTTGCTTGTCAAACTTAATTTCTGTCGTCCCTTATACTGGGTCTCCCCTGTTTCCATTGGCATAACCCTAATTGGATATCCCCCCTGGGTATTTGGCTGTTTTTTGGGTTCTCTCTATCTTTCTATCCCTTCCCAATTGAATTCCCCTCGATTAAGATTGCTTACTAGCTACTCCCCTTCATTTCCTTTCCTTACCATAATTGTTGTTGACCAATTCAGCTCTATTGCCGCTTAAAGTAAAGTAAAACACTTTCCTTTTCTGCATACAATCCTATTCTCAGTAGCCATGGTTGATCCCCGTATCTCCTCGATACATGCTAATCTTCTCTCCCTTGATTCTTCTTATCTGCCCAGCTGCTTCATGATCAGTCTAAGTTGGATGAATCCCCTAGTCTGATGCTCCACTAGGTCCCTTCACCTGCATCTCAGTCTCAAACTAGCAAAATTTGTGTTTATTCAGTGTAAGAGTTGAGGTGGAATTTGTTTCCAGTTACAACATTTGCACGAACCCTTCGTGTATGCTACGTCTGTGGATACTTTTTGATGAAGGTGATGTTAATTTTTATTAATAAAAGAACCAACCTAACAAGAGATAATAATCCATAGCTAAAAGGAAGAACAGGGGAAAACCGAAAGCAGAGACCAAAGTTTCAGGAGCCGTTGTTATCTGCAATTGTGGTGTACGTGCTTGTATGCACTCTCTCCATATAATTTTAGATGCTACTTGTTTGTCTCTTCTCGCCTAGGCTTAAAAATCTGGGTTGTGACTTGTGAATGCTATGAAGCATTTAAGGCTGAAAATTAGCTTGAGGGATAGACATGATCGCATAATCTTTGTTAGTTAACGAGACTGAGATGATTTCCTGTTTAGGTTGCTCAGTTGATGTGGATGTTGTGCATCCAATCTGAAGGCTTTATTTCAAAATAATGGAACTTGTATGCTAATTGGAAGTCCTCATGTGCTATGGATATAGACATATATCAATATACAATCTTCTCATGCTCTTGTAAAATCTAGGTGATGGCATCCTTCTCCGCCAGTTCCTTTTAAAGTAGAATTGGCCGCCATTGATGCCGCTTGGTGAAAAAAACAAAAAATTCGGAGGGAAAGATGGACGAAGAAAAGATCTATTATGATACATAAATGCATTCTCTAAGTGTCTTGACCCGCCAAATATCAATTAGAGTAGTGATTCCTCTTCGTAGCTTCATGGGTGGGTGTTCTCTGAACTACACCATATATAAAGTTGGATGCTAGGTCATGAAAAATTTCCCAACTTTTGCTTTCTGCTTCTAATCAAATATCTTGAATCTGGTTGCAGGTGACTTATGTGTTTTCGAGCCTAACTGTTGATCCAAGTCAAGGTTTGGTTCCTAAAAACACACTAGTTCATGGTCATATAGAGTGAGGTGTTTTTGTGCAATGGACCCCGTCAATGGTGGGAACAATATGAACAACCAGAGCCTTGCCTCTAAGCAGCGACTGCGCTGGACTCATGAACTTCATGAGCGTTTTGTTGATGCTGTAGCACAACTTGGTGGGCCAGATAGTATGTCCCTTCATCATTTATCTCTACAGGTCTTATCTTTTGGTTTTATTTTAGAACTTTCTCTTCGTATATTGTATGATCTTAGAAGCATACTCTGTACGACCTCATACAATACCTATGTTGCTTGGAGGTGTGAGAGTTTAGAAGGTTTTGTCTGCTTGTACCTTGCCTTACTGCAATAATTACTTACGTTAGGCGATTTCTCCAGGGGCTACTCCAAAAGGTGTTCTCAGGGTCATGGGTGTACAGGGATTAACTATATATCATGTCAAAAGTCATTTACAGGTATATGAATCTTGGTCAGACTTTTATTCTTATATCCTTTCTCTTATTTCCTGTTTCCCGAGGTAGGAGAGAGAAGGGAGAGGTTTGTCGTCATTATTTTCCTGATTTTCATTTTGGTCTTGAATCCCTTTTCTCCATCCAGAAATATCGTCTTGCCAAGTTCCTTCCAGACTCCTCTTCTGATGGTAAGTACCTTGTGCATATAGGCTCTTAATGGTTGTTTGTAAAACGAGCTCAGGTTCTGGTTCTCATGCAGACTTGTGTTTTGTGCTAGGGAAAAAAGGTGACAAGAAAGAAGCCGGCGAGATGCTTTCCAATTTAGATGGCTCATCGTAAGTGAAGTTGACCACCTTCGCTCTCCTTTTATGTCAGTTTCTGTGTTGATGCTCCCTTTTGTATGTTCTGGTATACCTATTAATTTCTTTGTTTAGCTGGAGATATGGTGTGAGACTGACTATGTTTTTTGTTTCTTTTTCAGTGGAATGCAAATCACAGAAGCTCTCAAGCTGCAGATGGAGGTCCAAAAGCGACTGCATGAACAACTCGAGGCAAGTTTCTTCCTCCCGGGACTCATATCTAGGTCACTGCTCTTGCGTCCCTCTTGTACTTTGTAACAATTTCTTATTTTTATTGTCTAACGCCATTATCTAAAAAAGTTTCTTCCTCCGCGCCCGAACACTATATATGATCATTATGGTTTATTTTCTGATGTGGTCAATATTTATTTATTGGGCACTTATATCACTCTACATGAGTAAAAATCTTGTTCCTTGCTTATGTATTGTGATTAGTTCATTTCATTATGCTCTAGTAGATTATGAAATATGCTATGTAGGACATTAGCGGGCAGAAAATTGGTCAGTTTTTGTGTGGAAATACATCCATTATAGAGCCAATTGCGTTTTGTTGTTATGAATCTCTCCATAAGGTGTGCCAAACAAAGGGGGAACCCTGGGATTTATAGGTCATTTTGTCTGCTGTCTTATCTTGATTCAAATAAGCTCTCTGCATCTCAACTAACTTCCAAACTTTGTTTGAAAAGCTTCAACTCTTACCCACAACGTGCTACATGCGTGTTTTCAACATCACAGGTGCAGCGGCAGCTGCAGTTACGTATCGAGGCACAAGGAAAGTACTTGAAAAAGATAATAGAAGAGCAGCAAAAGCTGAGTGGAGTACTTGCAGAGGGACAACCACCTGGCTCTGGGGGGATTCTCCCACCAGCTGACTTAGAATCCGACAAGACCGTTCCTACAACCCCTGTCCCAAGTGAGACCCCCCTCCAGGACAAGGCTACAAATGGCAAGATCTTTGCGATCAATGAACCCCTCCGACAACAGCATCACCACCAGGAGCCAATGACCCCTGATTCCCGTGATGACATGGGCTCTCCGGATGATGATAGTCCTACAGCTGAAAGGTCGTTGAAGAAGCAGCGTCTAGGCATGGGGCCAGGACAGTTTGGTAATGAACCGGATATGCCTTTCCCTCACCAGATACTGGAGTCTAGCTTGAACTCTCTAGCTCAGTCCCAGGCTCACCCTGTGTTTGCTACCAGTCGAGAGGCATTTGATCCTTCAAATGGGCTATCGATTGGGATGGACAGTCAAATGCAGAAGATTTCAGGAGGGGATCTCTAGCCCTTGGATGGTGGTTTCAGAATTATTTGAATTGGGGTCATTTTACTATCATCATCATGTATCTTTTATGTAATTTGGGGAAGAAAAAACATGGTTAATCAGGCTAGATAATGGAAGATTAATGTTAGACAAGACAGACAAACCGGTAGGTTTTAAGGAAAAAGCAGCAGGCTGTTTATTATATTGGTTTTTTCTTAATCTTTTTCTCTTTTCTTCTAAAATGCAGTAGATGCATGTCTTGTTTAATTCAGTGAGAAGTATTTATGAAGCTCGCTAGTTTATTGTGGACTAAACTGTTAATCAATAATGCCTTGATACTCTGATCGAGGAAATGCCTTCATTAACGTCAAAAGGGAAAACAGAATGACTACAAAATTCAACTGATGATGGTCCAATATGAGAATGAATGGCAGTATTGCATTTGTTGTACCAGTACAGACAGAATCAATAATATTTGCATCAATCAATCAATGCTTACAGTTACCCTCAGACTAGCAAAAGGATGGTGTTGAATTTGAAAGAGATTGAGGGATCATAAACACAAGTAATGGATATGGACAAGGTAACATAAATTGATAAAAGCAGTTGATCGACTCAGGAAGAACAATGTCTCTGATGATTTACTCTTCTTAGTATACAATGGCGTAGCCGTTTGCTCAAAGCTTCAAGCTTTTCAAGCTTCTCGCCCTTCTGCTTCTTCTTTGGAGATTTCTTCTTTTTCTTCTGCTCTTTCTGAGGAACTGCAGCTGCAGCAGCACCAGCTGCTGCTGGCTTCCTTCGTATCTTCCGTAGAGGCGTGGCAAAGGCCCTCAGACTCAGAGTACTCTACATGAAATGTAAAATATATCAGCAAGAGGAAAAATTAATGTGTTAACTTAAAAATAACATTCATCCCTTCAACAAGTTCCTCCTCCAATTGTGATTTATGGGTAGAATCTATAGGCATAGCAAAAACTACTTGGGGCAGAGCATGGGAACAAGAAAGAAGGGGAGCACCTCATGACTGCTATCTATAGTTCTACGTTTGGCTGAAGATTCTTCGTCATCACTACCACCAAGAGATGAGCATCTACCCCAACTCTCCCGATTTGAACTAGTATAGGAGCAGCATTCTTCGCTCTGATCAGTTGCCTTATCCTGTAAACATCATACATACATACATCAACACCAGCTATCACAAAAACTTATGTAGAGTGTCATTCAAACTAAACTACAATTTAGGTAAACACCTGCAAATACAATGGGTCTATGCAGCTGGCCTTATCATTTGTTTTGTCGACTACCGGTGTCTGCATTATTAACAAAAACACAAATTGCAACTTCAGATGTATACAGAAGGTAGACTCTGAAGGGGGGATTTCTGCCATATGTGGAGGAATGTGCGTACTGTTGAATTAGTGGCAGGAGCGACTTCAGAAAGAAGTTCAGAAACAGGTTTTGATGGTGGGATGTTGGCAGGAGCAGAAGATGAACTTGCAGCATCAGTACAGGCAGAACGAATGCCTGTGATTATCTCATACAGAAGACTCTAAGAAACAAAGAAGGAAATATCTGTAAGGTTCCATGTTTTGTAATCAACTATTAAATTCACAATATTGGGAGTAAATTCCCCAAGAGCTTTACAAGAATACTACCTCATCCAGGCCAGCACCAAGCTTCAAGTCTGAGAGATTATAATATTTCTCAAGCTTCCTTGAGGAAGTAGTAATTTGAGGAGGATGAAGGATATTGAAGAAGAATATGGAAACCGAATCATAATAGAACTGTGGCCGTGAGGAATTGTGATCACCATTGAACTTTATCATATTTTTGTCACCCTGTTCAAAACCACAAATTGGTCAGCCCTTCCAAATAAGTTGATAAGTAGAGAAATTAAGAACTGTTTGGAATAATGAGATCATTACAGCAAACGACTTGAAGATTATGTCAGAATGATGGGACTGTATGAATTTGTCATCACTGGCATGACCAAATAAAGCAGGAATGAATGTTTTAGGAGCAACCTGAGAGCAAAGATGAAAAAATGTTACCATCTAAATGAACTTAAGAACAGGTGGTCAAATTCAGCTCTGAATCACCAATACAGATACACCAGGAAACTATTGCGAGTGAATCCTTGCTTAAGTTGATCAAGCAATGGACACTATCATACTTTTACCATATTCTTAGATAGTTTCCATAGGTCATCTCTCTATAATCAATGCCCAATAAAAAAATGTGTGGGTGTGTTAGTATAAGTTTTTAGAACAAATACACCAAACCTTTAGAGTATTGAGATCCATAATGTCAAATTTTGCTTTCTTCTGAATCACCCTCCGCATGTATTGCACTGCCATCTTAACCTGATGCAAAGCCAACCAAAGCAAAAATATAAGACAGCTTTTCTCAAGGGAAATTAGTGAAATGAAGAATAGCTAGCTAAGTATAGAAACTTGCAGTTCAAGGATAGATATGCATGCTAATATAGATATGGTAGCTACTATTAATACATTTCCCGAACTAATAAACTGCAATCGATCTTTGGAAATGTGAATAACAATACAGTTGGTCATAAAACATAAATACAGGCGAACACAATTTATCTTAGACCAAATAGATCATTGTAAGTGTATGACGGATCCAACAACATCATTGGACAATCACTACAAGAGCACAGAAAAAGAGAAACCAGCAGCAGGAGCATCACAGGAAGAGAATTACGGTGAACTTTGGAAGCCGAATTTTATAGACATCCACGAGTTCCATCATTAGATCAAATAAATTCGAAAAGGCACTGTCCAGCACCATTCCAGCTATTGATGGGTCTTCTGCTCCATAAAGCATGCTGCACCAGATAGCAGAAATTAGTTCCATGAGTTCCAGAGAAATCCAATAGTCTGAACACGTTTAGCAAGTAGAAAGCAAGTCTGACAGATATAAACAACACTACATGAAGCATACATGTACTATATCTGACTAAACCAGTACCTGCATAACAAAAAGAAAACTTGAGAAAAGAAAAACAATACAGAAGGAATCTAGACACAAAACACACCTTGTAACTGCACCCATCGATCGACCCCAAAGACCAATGCATGATATTTTCTTATTGCTTCTTAGATGAGAAACTACAACTTTCAGATCATCTTTCTGACAGAAAAGAGAACAAAAATCTGTTAGCAAGACGATGGAAGTTAACAACCCTTTTCCAGAGCTGGCTATACTAAAAAGACTGACCTCGTGCCAACCAAGGCTAACATAGTCGCCATCAGACAAGCCGGAGCCGGAGAAGTCCAAAGTGAAAACAGTAATATTTGAAGGGAGAAGAATGACAGCAGCCTCATTTGCGTCTGCCCTACATCCACTGCATAATCATTCATGATGATAAACCAGGCATCATCATGCTCAAATGTTCTCTAAAAGCATCTCGCTTCTCAGTTAAGCTCGACACAAATAGAAAATGTTTGCGGAGCCAAGGAGAAATGTCTAACCTGTTTCCATGGCAGTAAATAACACAAGGAAGGGGAGTATCATCAGGAAAAGGTGATGGCACATAATGGCTACACCGTAAAGTATGACCCCTTGCATTGGTAAGCTGCAGACGTTGGCAATGTGTAAGCGAGAATGCCAAGAAAGAATGCCATGATAAGAAGAGAAGTGAATTGATGGTGAAGTAGTAGTGAGTGTGGAAATCGATGTCCATACTTGCCTCCAAGTCTTGCCGTTTGTAGGCTTTGCCAGCAAGAGTAAAATCTTTTTCCCATAAATATTGATCTGGGTTATAATCCGCCCTTTGGCAACCAAAAATTCCAACAACACAGAGAAGGAACCCTCAGTATAGACAGCCAGCCACGACTAAAAATAATGATGAGAGGGGAAGGTGAGAGAACATACCTGGGAGGGCGTATGACAAAATTGATGAACTGTTCAATCATTTAAAAACAAAATTGTTCTCCCCCAAGCTTTGTGGAACTAACTTGGCAGAATTCAAAGCATCTCACTATGACGAGAAAGCATGGGGGCAAAGCGCAAGACGATAGGATTGCTTTTCAAATCATTCCCTGTGCTTCAAATGAAAGCCTTGGCAGCGAAGTATAATGGCAATCATTCCCTATGCTTCAAATGAAAGCCTTGGCAGCGAGGTAGAATGGCATCGCATAAAACCAATGTAAATTAGCAGTAGTTGAACTTCCAGAAGTGGGGCTTTCTTTTCCCGTTAGTCTGCTTGCTTGGTTTGTTACCTGTATGAGTAAAGGGGGGAAAGATTGTGAGTGAAGGGCATAGAAGACAAATTAGGAAGCATAATTCACAGATCTCGAAACTTGAAGGAAGAAGAAAGCACAAACTGAAGCTCCCGCGGAAGCTGGTAGGGAGAGAGAGAAGCGGTCAAGCAGCGAATAACAAGGAAAATTATCGCGGGAACAGTTGAAACCTAAGGCAGGAACTTTAAATTAAGGAGATAAAAGGGAAAGTGAGAGTAGAAAATAAAAGAAAACGAGGGAAACGAACGAAGAACTGGTGAGGGATTGGGGGAATTGGGATTCGCAAATCTAGCTTTGTTAGCAGCAGCCTTGCAGTCTCCAAATGATGCTTGAGTAATAAATCAGCTTCCTTTCAGGGGACCTAGCCTATCAAACACATGAAATTGGTAGGAAGAGGCCCTCCCTCCCATTACCCAGCTAGAAGAGGAAATTGAAAAAAAAAACATGGGAAAAAGGGTTGCAGGCAATGTCTGGATGAATTGAAGCGGACGAAGGAGAGGAGGTGAAGAACAGGAAATGCAAAACAAAATGGCAAGAAAAAAGAAAGGGTGAGGCCTTTGCAGTAAGAGCGCGCGAGCCAGGAAGAGAGAACTTACGGAGTGAAATGGCGGAATGTGGAGATGTGGTTTGAAGAGAGAGAAGGGAGAGGGAGAAGCCAACAGAAGAGAAAGGCAGGAAACAGACAGCACAGCACAGGCTGCACAGCTACGGCTAGGGGTGTACATGGGTCGGGTGGTCCGGGTTTAGGCATTTTAATCACTCGACCCATGCACTACGGTTGGGAAAATATTAAACCCAAACCCACACAAAAAAATCTAAATCCTACGGTTTGTTTTTAATTGGGTTGGGTCGGGTTGGCGATATTTTTAAGTAAAAACCCAACCCAACACAAAATATGTAATTATTCTACATCATAAAAATATTTTATAACAAATTAAAAATTCAAACGAATAAACCGAGGCGAAAGGTATCAAAATTCACAAATATTGTTTGAATTTTAATAAAACTTGATTTACTTCAACTTATGTCTAACTTTTAAAATTGTACACAAGAAAAAAAAATACGTGAATCATAGCTATATTAAATATATGTCTAAACTTTAAGTCGAAGAATGCATTAGATTAGTGAGACTTTAAGATAAAAACATGGCAAAATATCTTAATTTTCTCATAAGTATGACTATATACGACATAAATATTTTTTTGGATACGAACTCATACCCATAATTGGAACACGGGTTGGTTCGGGTTCTACGGGTTGTGTAATCCAAAATCCAAACCCAACCCAAAAGAGGCGGGTTGTACAAAAGAAAACCCTCACCCAACCCAAAACCTTCGATTTAGCGATAAATACGGGTGGGTTGGGTCGGGTTGGACGAGTGGGTCGGTTTGCGAGTGTGTTTGTACACCCCTAGCTACGGCAGAACTCAAATGTTGGATTTTGATGAGAGATAAGTTGGATTAATAATCAAATACATGTTTGTTGAGATTGGCCTAAATTCCTAAGGTATGCAAATGTGGAGTTTTTTAGCTCAAAATTACTTGACTCCACTAATGATGAAATGATCATAGAATTCTTAACAAATAAAATAAAAATTATTAATAATAATAAGAAGGTAAGCTCATCATTTTACTCATAAATCCAAGATAGTAAAATCCATTTTGAAATCCAATAATTAACATGCAATTTTTAAAATTCAACATAATCTTTCAATCCCAAAATCCTTTATTTTTACAAACCCACAAGCAAACGACCTCTTAGGGTCGTTTGGATGCATCATTTTGGTTCTGTGATATTTCGAATCAAAATGTTGCATTATTTTGCTATGTGGTATTTCAGTTTTGAATGTGGTAATTAGTCCAATTCTCTTGTTTAGATAAACATTCAAATATTGTGGTATTTCACCACTTAAATAAGGAATGAAGTGGGATAAAAGTTGAGAAATGAGTTATTAGCGAGTGGTAGGTATTGCAAATAACTCACAATGAGTTATTTCAATTATCTGATAGACAAAATACCCATTACATTATATTGTTGTCACATGAGTTGTTTCGGCAAATATAACTCCGAATGAGTTATTTCGATCGAAATAACTCATCGAATTACCTCATCCAAACGACTCACTTCGGCCTAAATTCTCTTTTCGCACTTTAAAAAATTCATTATTATTTTTTCATGCTAATGTTAGTTCTTTCGTTTTATAACCTACATGATTTCTTTGGGTTAAAATGAAGGAAAATTTAGTTTTCTAAAAAAAGGCAAATTTATGGATTGTTTGTTTGATGGATTTAATGATGAATTTGGATCTATAACAGTTCAAATTTCATTATTTGATTCGTGTATTTAGGAGCAACAAATTGCTGCTGCTTTAATCCGTAACTCCATGATAATAGATTCATCCGTTAAACTAGTGACGTGGCAAATAAATAAATAAATAAAAATTAAATGTTTTGAATTTTCCATCTCATGAATACATTTAAGAAATAAAAAAAAAATCTTATGCTCATCCAAAACCCACCGGGAATAATGCCCCGCGGATGAGGACATCGCTGCTTGTTCCGGTGGAGTCGTCGCCCTCTCCATCGAGGCATATTTCTGTGGCTGGTTTAGGCGCTGCTGACGGTATTGGGTGGCATCTTATAGGTCGTTTGGAAGTTGCGATTGTTAAATAGATGTATTGTTGAGAATGCATGTATAATATTATACATGTATTGTCGAATTTGATACATTGTAGAATACAACGTTTGGTGTGTGTGATTGTGTATGTCGCATCAGCTAAAAGCTGAGACAAAACAATCTCAACTCAACTATCTCAACAATCACAAGTAAAAGTTGAGATATAACAATCACTCAAAATGAGTGATAGTTTCTGTCACATCACAGAAACAATCCATGTATTGTTTCTGTTGGGTATGGATTAATATGCCTACACGACTATAAATGGGCCCAAGCCCACCGCAAGGCGTCCTGGGCCCAAGCCCACTCAAGGAAGCCTAAACCCTATCACTATGTTTGGGAAAAGGGGTAAATGGGAGGAGGGTGCAAATGTGAGGGGTAAACACAGTTTCCAACACATTTGCACCTGTTTGGTTAATTTGGAACAGTAGGGGGGTGCAAAACGGGAGTGCAAATTTACTGTTTCGGCTTACCCCCCGAATTGGGGTGCAAGGGAAGGAAGGAAGAGAGGGGGAGGGGGGATTATGGAATTTTATTTTTCTAATTGTGTTATATATAATTATATAATAATTAATATTATCAATTTCTTCTTTTTATAAAATCATTAATGTAAACATTATTCGGGGTTGACCATTTGACTCTGGAAACAAGTTTATCAATGTTCGTCAAGTCAAATCTAGATATCTTGGTTGAAATGAATTTGCATTGAAAATTAGAGATACGGGGTGTTTGTGGAAAAGATAGAGAGAAATTGTTTGGTTAACTCAGTTTATTTGACTAAATAGTTAAAACTTACAAATTCGAACGTGTTTGACAATTTAAGATTAAATTAGACACGAAAACCCAATTAGGATGACCAGTTACGAGTTGAGCTTCGAGTTTTGAGATCGCTCGATCAATGGTTATTACAATTATTATAATTAATTATTATTTGAGCATTATTATATAATAACTATTTTTAGTAAAGTATATTTATTATTATATAGTAATATTTATTTTATTATTTTATGATAATATTTTAAAATCTTAAAATCTATTTTATAATCTTAAAATCTATTTTAAAATTTTAAAATCTACTTTAAAATAATATAATTACTTACTTTTCACTCTATTTGCACCCCCTACTTTTTCATCCAAACAACATTTACCCTCCACTTACAAACCCAGCAATTTGCACCCCCCAGCAATTTACCCCTCAACTTGCACCCCCTCTGCAATTTGCACCCCTTGTTGCCAAACAGAGCGTATATAAGGAGGCTAACCCTCCAAACTAGAGGGATCTTCTCTTTTCCCTTCCTCACTTTCCCCTAAGGTCTCTCACTCTACTTTATCTCTCTACATACCATACACTCTCCTATATCGTACTAACTTGGGCGTCGGAGCGTATCCCGGGGGCCGCCCCCCGCCTCACAGGTTCTTCCACTCCCGAGGAGATCAGACGAGGGAGTCCAGATCGGAGCCCCATAACCGCCTAAAACATTCTAGGCACAAACAATTTGGCGCCCACCGTGGGGCACGATTCTGGTATTCACTTCGTTTTGATTTTTGAGGGGGAAGAAATTGATCCTTCAACCAACAACCAATTGGCGGACAAAATCCGACCGAAGCCACCGGAGCAAGAGAAAAGCGCTCAGATCTACATTTTCTTGGACCAACCACACGAGGATTGGCGGCGACGACAACAAAAGAGGAATCGCGGAGAACAGAGTTCAAGAATTACAGAATGCTCAAATTGAAGTATTAGGCATGAGAGCTTTTTCTACTCTCTGAAGCTATCTCATGACAAGCGTCCCCAATCAACCACAACAAGCAGCCGAATCAAAAAGCCTCACATTCAGCTTGCAGATCCAGTAGTAACACTCCAAGGAAAAGAAGGGAGAAAACCAGCGGCGTCAGCCAAGCGTTCTCGTCCCCTGCCGCTGACCAAGAATGGAAGCTTCCATCAATCGCCGAACAAACTCGACGCCGGAGCTCCCCATAATCGCTGTCACCCGCAACAATTCCACTGGAGGATCGAAAGAAGGAAGGAGTCGCAGATTTCGACCTAGCAGCATAACTCGCCGCCGTCACTCGTCTCCGTCGGGACAACCTGTCTTCGTCACCGGTCGCCGCCCCGACTCTCGTTACTGCCAGCGTCGCCATCACCCCTACAACGTCCTCGGGAAATAAAGGAAGAGAAAAGGAGCACTAGAAGAAATAAATGGGTATGTTGTGATTTTTTTTTTTTCCAGATTCCGGCGCCGGAGGGTGATGAGATGCCGGAGCTCCAACTAGAGCAAGATGTGACCTCTGAGTCCCCATCACAAGTCATTGTCACCCTTCTCCAACTCTTCTCCAAACTTCTGCTTTCGGCTCTCTAAGAGCAGCCACTTTCCCCTTCTGTCAGAAAAGCAAACGGACGAGCTTCCCAAGATGGTTGAGGGAGTTCTCGGGAAAACATCTTAAAAAAAAAAAAAAGAGGAAGACGCCAACAAAGGAGGACGCACTCTCAAGCTTAAATCGAAGGAGGAGAACGCTGAGGAAGAAAAGTAGGGCAACCTATTTTCTAAAGCCCAAAGCCCATGGAACGCGGGCCCGCCTCCAACACTTCGCCATTAGCGCAGGTCAACCGCCAGTCTCTTCTGACCCGCGTCCACTTCCAAAGAACGCATTGGCCCATCTTGCTTTTAGAGTCAAGACACGCCCGCCTCCTTTGATGGAACGCCCCAACCATCACATGCTGACCAAGGCCTGTGCCCAATCACGAACTGAACGCGGCCCAACTGCCATCTCGTCCCCAACATGGCAGGAGCCCAAGACCCATCTCCGTATATGCGAGACCGCCAACCACTGCAGGCCCAAGACCGCCTCCAGCGCACTCTACCACGCAGGCCCATCTCCACGTTCATCAAAGATTGCCAAATCCAAAAATAGTCGAAGAAGCGCGTCCCCCAGACTTCGAACCGCTGACCTTTTTCTCGGAATCAGGACGCACAACCAACAGATCAGAAAGTATTTTTGTGCTTCAATATCGCAGCGGCCGCTATTTATTACCTTCCCACCGGCCCATTGGGGAACAGGCCGCCTCCAAAGCCCAATCCACTCTGCATCCATCAAGCTTCCGCGGCCCGCGACCCATGCCTTTCCTCACCACACAATGTAGCAAACCGCCATTAATGGCCTGCTTTGCAATGAAGAATGCATCGGACCAACGAAGCCCAAAAGCCCGCGGAACCGCCACAATCAGCCCAATCCAGGATTCAATTAAAAAAGAAAGGAAGCCAATGACCGCTGTGAGTCGAACACATGACCGCCTAGAAGGGATCTACAGCTTCAACCAGTAGACTACAACGCCATGTTGTACAGGTAAAGGAGGACCGCTCTATATGTATTTGTTTCAAGGTCCGCCGCTCTTTCAGTCAACGAATGTGACCCGCATTGGGTAGGATGGGCCGCCTCCATTCAGCCCATCTTCACAAAGCAGACCGCCTTGCGGTTCACCTCCAACTGTCCCGACTCTCTTGACGCTACCTGCCAAGGAATCAAGCTCGCTCAACACTGGGCCTGCCTTCCACTTCCAGCCCGCCAAGAAACTTGCAACCGCAAGTCTCTCTCTCCAGAGCACCTACCACGCAGCCCGCCTCGCAAAGTCAAGCTCGGCCCACAAATCGACCGCTCGGCCCAAGATTCAGCGGCCCACGCTCAGCCATCAAGCCTGATTAAAAATAATAAAGAAACCGCCTCCATCAAGGGTCGAACCAAAGACCTCGCTTGTGCATGCAAGCACTTCAACCAGTAGACTACAAAGCCACTTTGTTAATCAAGGACTCAACAGCCAGTATTTAACCGCTCGCCAACTTCTCTCAAGCTAAGTCAACTTTACAGAGATTGAGATATATCTAATGCAAAGCGGTTCATTACTATTATGCTAAGCGCTCTCTATACTATGTTCAAACATTAAATATATTGCACCCTAGACACTTGCATCTTTCTTGGATACTCAAAGACTCACGCCTCCGACCTCCGGGTTAGGCTCGAAGACTCCGCCTCCGAGCGGTCCTTCCTCTGGGGAATGACTCACGCCTCCGACCTCCGGGTTAGGCTCGAAGACCCCGCCCCTGAGCGATGCTCCCTCCGGGGAATGCTTCCCGCCTCCGAGCGGTCCTCCCTCTGGGGAATGACTCATGCCTCCGACCTCCGGGTTAGACTCAAGAACCGCCTCCGAACGGTCCTCCTTCCGGGGAATGCTTCCCGCCTCCGAGCGGTCCTCCCTCTGGGGAATGATTCATGCCTCCGACCTCCGGGTTAGACTCAAGAACCGCCTTCGAACGGTCCTCCCTCTGGGAAATGATTCACGCCTCCGAGCGGTCCTCCCTCCGGGGAATGCTTCCCGCCTCCGAGCGGTCCTCCCTCTGGGGAATGATTCACGCCTTCCGCCTCTGGGCAAGGCTCGAGCATCGCTCCGCGGGCTAGAGACGGAGTGTCTCCCATCAGAAAGAAGGCGGAGCGCCTCTCCTAGGATGAAAGACTAAGGCGCTTCTCAGGAAGCCAAGGGAGCAACGCGCTTCCCAGAAAGCGGAGGAGCGATGCACTTTCCAGGAAACCGAAGGCGCGATGCGCTTCCGAGGAAGCCAAGGGAGCAACGCGCTTCACAGGAAGCGAACGAGCGATACACTTCCCAGGAAACCGAGGAGCGATGCGCTTCACAGGAAGCCGAGGAACGATGCGCTTCTCAGGAAGCCGGGAACAAAGCACTTCCAAGGAAGCGGAGGAGTGATGCACTTCTCAAGAAGCCGAAGGCGCGAGGCGCTTCCCAGGAAGCCGAGGAGCGATACGCTTCTCAGGAAGCCGAGGGAGCGAGGCGCTTCCCAGGAAGCCGAAGGCGCGAGGCGCTTCCCAGGAAGCCGAAGGAGATACACACCCCAGGAAGTCGAAGAAGCACTAAGCTTTCCAGAAAGCTGAAAGACTAATGAGCTTCTCAAAAGGCGAAGTACTAAGCTTCCTTGAAGAGAACGGTCGATCTTGCCTCACACAAGACATTAACAAGACACATGAATTTCCGACAACATGGACGCGACATTGGTGAGACACGAAACAAGAGCGTCTTGAGTTAAAACTCTTAAGCCGTGGGGGCCACCCTACCTAGGTCGCAATTATGGTCTACTAGCGCTAACAACAATGGACTAGCGAAGGAACTCTTAACGACTTGAGAGCTTTAGTTCAAGACATCGAAAGATAAGCAAGGGACAGAAGAAATGATCACGCAACTCGCATAAGGGGCAAACCACATCATACGGATTCGCAAGTAAGGCAAATTAATACACGATTAACGCATTATATTACTTCTTCCATTCTTACAGAATACAAGAAGTAAAGGGGCAATTGTTGGGTATGGATTAATATGCCTACACGACTATAAATGGGCCCAAGCCCACCGCAAGGCGTCCTGGGCCCAAGCCCACTCAACGAAGCCTAAACCCTATATAAGGAGGCCTAACCCTCCAAACTAGAGGGATCTTCTCTTTTCCCTTCCTCACTTTCCCCTAAGGTCTCTCACTCTACTTTATCTCTCTACATACCATACACTCTCCTATATCGTACTAACTTGGGCGTCGGAGCGTATCCCGGGGGCCGCCCCCCCGCCTCACAGGTTCTTCCACTCCCGAGGAGATCAGACGAGGGAGTCCAGATCGGAGCCCCATAACCGCCTAAAACATTCTAGGCACAAACAGTTTCTGTCACATCAAAGAACCTGTTGGGGGTACCACTAAAGGGGCCCAAAGGAGGGCCCAAGAAAGAGCCCGTTCGGTTGAAAGTAGCCCTAGGCAGTTGTCCAGGAGAAGAAGCCCGCAAATGGGCTTGCAAAGCCCACTTCATACCAGGCAACCTAGGCATGGAGACAAAGCACTAAGGGCCCAAGAAGTCCAGGCTGGCAAGTGGTCCCCCGCCTGTAGGTGCCTGTCAATCGCCAGAAGCCTGACAAGGCGGTTGAGGCTTCTGACAAGAGTGCAGGTACGAAGCATTTAATGTGACGGTGACGTGGAGGAGATCCACCTCGAGCTCGGTGAGTATAAATAGGGGCAGTTGGTAGCATTTACACAGGTTGGACTCTCTCACTAAAACTCTTTCTCTACGCGCTTCTCTCTCTAGGAAGAGACAGACTTGATAGTCGGAGGGCTAACGGGCCTAGGCGCCCCCTCTGTGCTCGTGTGTGTAGGCAGGCGCCAGGCAGAGAATATGTGGACGTGTTGGCGAGGCGTCGAGGCCCAAACAATTGGCGCGCCAGATAGGGGCACCTAACAACGAAGTGATATGGGAGTTTGGAGCGCTTCTGTAGGGAGAGGCAGTTGTCAAGTGGCGCCACGGTGAAAAACCACCTGAAAAGGTTGAAGGTGGGCCTCATGTTGTACACCTGGCACTTCAGTTTAAACAACGTCACCACCACCATCATCGAGAGGGATAGGCGCCTCAACGGGCACTCGCACATCGTCAGAATCCCTTCCGGGATGGGGTCTATGGGAAATCGCAACCCAAACCTAAAGTATTCCTGGTAGACGCCCATCCATTTGGGTCCGCACACGCCAACCCTAGAGATGGGTGACGGAGGCGCGTACCACCAGTCACGCAGGAGCTGAAGACTGGTCACCGATTCATGAACTCGTGCCAGGGTCACCGTCGATTGATGCTCCGGGCCAGCCTCCTCGAACGATTGGCCGGTGGTATCGGTTGGCAAATGATCAGGGGGGAACGCCTTCTCCCAAGTGGTGATCTTATAGGAGCCATCGACAGGCATGTAACCCAAAGTGGAGGCGCTCTCTCCTCCCGCAGATTCAGGCGCCCTTTCTAAACCAAGAATGAACCAGACGTACAATTCCGAGTCGGAGTAAGAATCTCGCTCACGCCTAAAACCTACAAGAACAGTTAGAAGTCCACGACAGGGCGCTTACCAGAAACAGAGGGACGGTTGGAGGCGCCTGCACCAGAGTGTGAAGGGTGAGGGGGAGTGGCGCCCGCTTCATTGCCAGATGAACGATTGGGTGAGGCGCCAGCATAAGAGGCGCCCACATCGAAAGTTCGGTCTTGAAGAGAAGCCATTTGATTGCGAAGTGAGGAAGAAAAGGTCGACGGCGGAGAGCTTCGAAGTAGAGAGAGGGCAGAGCAAATCTAGAGAGAAGGCAGAGCGAAGATGTAGAGAGAGAGTGAATTGAGGAAAGTGACAAAGAGAAGGGAGGTTGGGGGTATTTAAAGGGAGGAAGGGCGTGTATCGAAGATCGCACCACCTGCCACGTGTCACCAAATCACAGGCGGACCTTTGAGCTTCCCTCATTCTTTGAATTTCAAATTTGGATTTTCAAATTTCGAAATTGGAATTTAAAAGAATATTTTAAAGTAAAGGCTCAAATTCCCGCCCGCGAGGGGGGCACTCTGGCGCCCCGATCAGGCGTCCATACCATAGCGCGACCCAGGTTATAACCACAAGGAAGGCGCCCGATAGCAGTCAGAATGTAGGGCGCCTTTCGAAAGGGGGGCATGAACCTAAGGAGATTCAGTCACACGAACGGGCGCCCGGGTAGGGATGGCAAAAATATCTGTAATCATGGATATCCGTCCGAACCCGGCCTAATCGGGTAGGGTAAAACCCGAACCCGAAGGACATTTAGTGGGTACGGGTAAAACCCGAACCCGAATATTGCGGGTAATGGGTGGGCATGGGTTTCTCAGTATCCAACCCGAACCCGCCCGATTATACACATACATATGTATTTTTTCTAGAAATAGTCATTATTTTTCTCTAACATATTTTATATTTAGCATATAAATATAATATTTTCATGAAATTGTGTTGTTTTAATTAATTTTCTTCATTCTAGTGAATTATTGTTACACTTTTCCTCTTGCGTAATGTGAGAATACGTGTGAATGTTAATATATTAGTGGGAGTTATGAAGAGAAATCATTACTCATGGATAACCGTGGATACCCGAAACCCGAACGGGTATGGGCATGGTTTTAATTTTCTACCCGTTTCATATGTGGGTATGGGTATGGGTAAAACCCGAACTACTTTGGGTAGGGTAATAGATATGCACTATCCGTCCCCGACCCGACCCATTGCCATCCCGACGCCCGGGCGCGGGACGGAGAGCTATACTTAGAGGGGTAACTGGCGCCCACTGAGAGGTAGTGACGCATGCTGACCAAGGGGTTAGTTAGGCACTCAAGTGAGGGGCCATGAGCGCCTAACTGGGGGGCAATTGTTGGGGTACCACTAAAGGGGCCCAAAGGAGGGCCCAAGAAAGAGCTCGTTCGGTTGAAAGTAGCCCTAGGCAGTTGTCCAGGAGAAGAAGCCCGCAAATGGGCCTGCAAAGCCCACTTCATACCAGGCAGCCTAGGCATGGAGACAAAGCACTAAGGGCCCAAGAAGTCCAGGCTGGCAAGTTGTCCCCCGCCTGTAGGTGCCTGTCAGTCGTCAGAAGCCTGACAATGCGGTTGAGGCTTCTGCAAGAGTGCAGGTACGAAGCATTTAATGTGACGGTGACGTGGAGGAGATTCACCTCGAGCTCGGTGAGTATAAATAGGAGAAGTTGGTAGCATTTACACAGGTTGGACTCTCTCACTAAAACTCTTTATCTACGCACTTCTCTCTCTAGAAAGAGATTGACTTGATCGTCGGAGGGCTAACGAGCCCACGCGCCCCCCTCCCCCCCCCCCCCCCCCCCCCCCCCCCCCCGCGCCCCCCTGTGCTCGTGTGTGTAGGCAGGCGCCAGGCAGAGAAGACGTGGGCGTGTTGGCGAGGCGTTGAGGCTCAAACAGAACCCAAGGCAAAATCTTCCTTAGCAAAGAAACACCATCATTCATGAAAGTAAAGGCGAGCCCGTGAAAGTTTTGGTTTCCGACTCAGGCCCACTACAATGGAAGCCGAGTGGAGAAACATGGTTTGTGGAAACGAGTGGGCCAAGGCAATTCCATCCCGGGCCAAGTCAATGAAGGAAAGCAATGGAATGTAATATGCTTGCGCCGGCAGAAATGGATGTCATAATTGAAATCCATAAAGCTAGAGGAAGACGAGAAGAACTCCAAATGGACTACCGTTAAAGTTGCCCTCTGCTTAGAAATTGTTCAATAATTAAGGAAGTTACGCTTGCTGCTAGTTATTTGCTACAAAATCACAAGACTACTACTTCTGGAAAAGAGGTAAGAGCTAAAGTCTTTTTTTAGTCATTAATAAATGACAAATTAGAATCTATGTCATGTGGATTTTATGCATGGAATTGAGAACCCTTGTGAATGCTAGACATGAAAACTAGAATTGATGCATAATAATGGTGACGTTGAGATGTGTTTTCCTCAATGATTAAATACAACTTCGTATACATATTTTAAAGAGTAATTTTAATTACATGAATGCATACTTTGAAGCATACACATAAACACATTATGTGGTAAATATGCTAGTAGAATGGGTTAATTGTCCATAGTGACGATATTCAAAGAAGTACTCTTGTCAGTACTACATGAACCACTAATGTTGCTATGAAACATTAAAGTTTCAAAAATAAGAGTAGGAAGCCGAACCAGATCCACACCAAATAGAATGATACCCTTCGTGGTAGCCAAAAGATCACTAGTCAATCCTCTAAGAATGACACTATGTTGTGCAAAACTAGGTCATATGACACGAAAGTGTATGAACAAGTCTAACATTGGTTCAAGTGTTAGCTTGATGGAAGAAGAGGATGGTTGGTTGTGATCACTTAGATAAGCAGAGGTTAACCTTGTTGGTAGCCCCTGAAGAATGGTGACTAGATATCGACACCTCAAAGTATTTGTTATAAACGAGCTATGCTCAAACCAGACATTGAGGGGTATTAAAGAAGAAAGTGGTGTTAGGCACTTCCCTCGCCATTATTGTTGATGGTTCTGGCAAAGTGGTAATGAATCTTACATCTGGAAAGTCGTCTTGCATGCTCCAAAATGAAGAAATCTTTTGGTGAGTGGCATATCGTAATAAAGACAGTTCTAGGGCCAAGTTAAATGACCCATGAATACGTGATTAGAGAATAAAAAAATTAGATTTTATTTTGATATGGGTAAACGTGTTAAGATGTTAACTTGGATGAAAAAGAAATGCTTTATTGATTGCTCTGATTAATGATTTGATGGGATGCTCTTGAAATGCTTGTGGTAGAATTATAGAATTAGAGCAATATGATTACTAGAAAAGCATATGAGTATGTTTTAATTGGATATGATATCTTAAAACACACAAGCTTATGAAGTGAAATACTCATTATGTTGTGGAATCCAAGGATGCCAATAGACTTCCATTTAAAATAAAGAGATAGTGGGGTTGTATCTCACCTACTATTAGAAATAATGGAACTAGTGGGGGTGGTGAATCTGAGTATGAACTCAGAAGAAGCAAACAACCATAAATCGATAAAGGATTTTGGTTATGAGTTTGTTATTTACACCCTAAGAAATATCCTACAAGTCTGCTAGAAGTTCAAACTTCTGTAAGGTGCAGATTTGTGGGAAGAAGTCATTATTAATAAAATGGAATCATGAGAGTCTAATAAGAGTTAGAAACTTGTAGAGTTACCTTTTGGTTGTAAAGCCTTAGGTCATATATCGATATAATCGAACAAGATTTGGCATCTTTGAGAATTACCTCCTGGCAATGAAGCCTAGGTAATAAATGGATTCTCAAAAGAAAACTGAAACGTAATGGTTTAGTTTATGAGAATAAGGATCGCCTAGTAGTTAAGACTTTAGGCGAAAAGGGAAAAATTGTAGATTTTCTTGATATTTGTTCACCAAGTCTAGAATAACATCCATGTATGGTCTTATTGCTAGTGGTGCATTAGATAAACGTTAAAATTGCATTTTTTGAATGGTGATTTAGATAAAGAAATCTACATTGGGACAACCTAAAAGGTTGTTATTCCTAAACATGCTTTTAAAGTCTACGGTGAGACAAATCATGGTATGATTTGAAACAGACTTTAAAGATCATGGCATGGATGGACGGTTCTCTCTCATGGGTTTTGAATGAAAGTGGCAAGTGCATTTGTTACTAACTTGAGAACGACACTTGCACTATAAAAGACATGTTGATCTTTGTTGCAAAGACTCATGACATGAATAAATGTGAGAACCTTGATGAGAAGGATCCAAGTGTTTCACTTAGAGATCCAAATAACTAGGACAGTGAAAGAAATTTTTTGTAGATCAATCTAACTGTTTGGTTAAGATCTATAAGAAATACAAGTTGTACACTTGCCTAAATGTTTGAAGATGATAGTACAATTTTTAAAAAGAGCCCCAAAGATGATGTAAGAAAGTAAGAACATACTAGCATCGATAGTCTACGAGAGGCAGCTGATAAACATGAGACCCGACATAGTGGGGTACTTGGCAGGTTTACTGATTGTCCTAGTATGAAGCATTGAAATGCTATTGAAAGGGGTCATGAGATGCCTTAAGAGAACAGTAGACCTTGATATATGTTATCAACGGTTTCTTGTTGTATTGGTAGGGTATATTGATGCAAACGAGAATATCCTATAGAGGACTCCAAGATAACCAGAAGCTATGTTTTAAACATCGATAGAGAAGTTCTATCTTGGAAGTCTAAGAAAAAGAAGTAAACGATCAACTATTTAATCAGAAATTATAGATCTAGCAAAGGCTAGTAAAGAAGAAAGTTGATTGAGAGGGTCATTACTAGAGATTCCCTTATGGGAAAGACCGTATCCACCAATATTGATCCATTGCGATAGCAATTGCTAAATAGAACTGTAACAAATGGTGAGAGGCGACAAGTTCGTCATGAGAACAGTACTAGAAGAGAGAGTCCCTAACTGTTGGAGCAGTAAGGGTGGATCACTTAAAAGAGAATCTAGTTTATCCTTTGATGAAAGGATGAACTTGAGATTATAAAAGAATCTAGCTGGTCCTTTGACGAAAAGACTAGCTAGAGAGAAAGTCCAAAATACCACGAAGGGTATGAGACTTATGCCTACCAAACCATGGATTACAAGTGATGGTAACCCGGCCCGATAGACTGGAGATCCCAAGAAACGGGTTCAATGGGTAATAACAAGTCATGAGTAATATTGAGAAAAGTTCATGCATAGTGAAGCATGAATCCCAAAGCATTGGAGGTTGAGTTAAACTCTTAATGAGATCTATACTCTATGTGGAGTGAAGTACTTTACTTTGGGGGTACTTTTGATAGACTCACCTATGTGAATGTGGGACTGGGGCCTCTCCTTATGGAACTTTGGAGGCACAAAGTTGATAGAGCGTTCACTAAGCCGGGATAACGTGCATGGCCATAAACGCACGGCCTATGAGAGAATATCACTCAATGAAAAGATCTGGTGTGCTACACTGTCTAAGATAGGGTTCAAGACTACGAGTCACCCTTATGAAATCGGAAGTGTAACCACTACGCTACCTTAACTTATGCCCGATCTTATGGATCTGTTGAGGCTCTGATAGACCGTTAATTACACATGTTTTTACCCCTGTTCTTACACCGTTTGAGATGTGATTTCTCGTGTTTTAGACCGATTTCACGCTAGGTTGTGCTTGTTTGTGATATTTCAGGTCCTAGTACGTGAATGGAGGCTTGGGAGCGAGTTTGGGGTCAATTGGACGAAGATCGGACGCGTGGCGAGGTACAAAGGAAGCCACACGGGCAGGAACAAGTGCTACACGGCCGTGCCATTGATCAATTTGGCCGTGCAAGCACCAACACGGGCAGTCCTGGAATTCACACGGCCGTGCAAGTCATGCTTGTGGCCGTGTGGAATTCTGCGCGAGCAAACACGGGCAGAGTAAAATTCCTGCAGGGCCGTGCGACCCTGGCCGTGTGAGACACCTGAAGTTCGACTTTAGTGATACGGTGCGTTTTGACTCACACGGGCAACTGGGTGAGCTGCACGGCCGTGTGGCCTGCCCGTGTGAGTCGGGAATTGCTGTTTAAAACCCGATTTTCAGCCAAAGGAAAGGAGAGAGCTGGGTTTTGGGATCCCAAACACCCAAGGGACGAACCCTAGAGAGAGAGAGAGCGACTTGGGAACATTCTTGGAGCTGTTTTGGAGGATTTCTTCGCCATTGGAGCACGGGAATCAAGCTTGGAGATGGAGATTGAAGATCTAGATCAGATTTCTGCAGTCTCTCTCTTCTCTATGGAGTAACTTCCCTTCACTTAGGTTTTGAGGAACCCTAGTTCCATGAGTTAGGATCTTTCTTGTATGAAGTTTTGGATGCTATATTGTTTGATTATAATCGAATGATGCATGTTTATTGAGTCAATTGAAGTCTGATCAACTTTTCCTGATTTCTGCTGCAACCTGAGATAGATAGAATCTGATTAGGTTGCTAGAGTCTCATCATTCGGTAGTAGGAGATTGGCTATACGAGAGTTAGCCAGTTTACTGCTTTGTACTGGAATCCAATTCCAGTAGTGGAGTTTTGTGCTTACTGCTTCAGCTTTCTGTCCCGGTGAAGACTAGTCGTCTGCCGGGTAGTTAGACTGAGAGGGCTTGGTCAGCTTAAGAGATTCCAAGCTACTGTCGGATCTTCCGCAGTTTAATCAACAGTAAAACAACCCAAAGGAATTACAACTTGGACCTAATTGAGGAGCTAGGGGGAATCATACATAAGTGAGTTCCCAAACTGTAATTAGTAGTTTTACTTAGTTTAGTTAGTAGAGTAGTTTAGTTAATCAATCCTTAATCTAGTTTGCTAGATAATGAACTGAAGCTGAGTAATAGTAACTCTAGAGACCCGTGGATTCGATATTTATTACTTGTGCCACTATACTGCAGTCCCTTTCATTGGTTACACTTGGCCATTGTTAGGTGTTGTGTTTTAGAGCGTCAGGCTCAGAGATAGTTTCAAAACTATTCAGGTGGGGGATTGTTGGGATGAATAGCTTTGAAAAGCTATAAATGAAATTCCTAAATAATTATCCAGTATTTTCCCATAATACGAAAATAAGATGGATAATTAATAAAAAGGAATATTATGGAGATAATTAGAATTAATTATCTTAATATAATACATTTTAATTATGGGAGTAATTATCTTCCTAATTAAAATATGACTTATTCGGACTTTTTCCAGAAATACCACTGTTTAAAAAAAGAATTCCAAAAATACCACCCAACCCCAAAAAATTCCAAAAATACCACCTTTTTCAAAAATCACCATTCGTCAAACTTTGGCCGGCCATAACTTTGTGCTCCAAAATCCGAATGTCATGAATTTTTTTTGATTCCGCATAACTTTTCAAGATCTACAACTTTTAACATAATCATAATTTCAAAATGTACATGGATTTGTGAAAAGTAAAGGTAAAGTTATTCTCAAGGTCCCGTATATCCACAAATAATTCCTTTTTTGAAAATTTCATCCTAGTAAAAGTTGTAGATCTTGAAAAGTTATGCGAAATGAAAAAAAAAACGCTACGATCGGATACCCGAGTGCAAAGTTACTTTCATTTGAAGTTTTGGCCGAAGTTAGGAGTTGATCGGAAAAAAAAAAATTGGACCAAACCGCTGGGTGGGGTGGCGGTTTTGGGCCAAACCGCCACCCCACCCAGCGGTTTGGTCCAATTTTTTTTTTTTACAACCGCCCTCTAGGCCCGCGGTTTGCATAGAAAACCGCGCCCCCGACAAGCGGTTTTCGTGTAAACCGCAGGGTGGGGTGGCGGTTTTTGAAAAAGGGTGGTATTTTTGGAATTTTTTGGGGTTAGGTGGTATTTTTGGAATTCTTTTTTTAAACAGTGGTACTTTTGGATTTTTTCCGACTTATTCCCAAAGAAAGAGGGAATATTCGGGGTTTTCTGCTCCTATAAATAGCAGACCCCTAGACCCTCTAAAGTCTAAACACACCCCTTTGAAGAGCAGAAACACAAGAGTGAGATTCAAAGAGCTCCAGTTTTCGCACAAAACCGAAAAGCAACAAACAAGAGTGGTTGTTTTATCTTGGAGGCGACCGAATGATAGCCTGTTGTGCGCAATATGAGGCAGTGCCGCGAACGTCTTAAAGAGAGCGACCTAGTGCGCGACTCAGCCAAATCGGTAACCCTAAATTTTCCTGTTCGATTTCTAACAATTTCAACTGAATCCATGCCGACAAATTCATGTTTCTAGTGCGAATAATAGCCCTAACCCTAGTCTCGACCCAACACCCTCTTCACCGCCAGCTAGGGTTTCCGCCGACAACAGCAGTTTTTCCCTTCGACAGCTAAGAAAGATCGAACAAATAACCAGAAAAAGGCCCCACGAATCGGTGTCTAACTCGGCCCCGGCGGCAGTTGGCACGAAGGAAGAAAATTCCAAGTGGAGGGTTGTTAAGAGATGTGATAATCCAAGAACGGTTGATTTGTCGGCCATGAGCTTGAATTTGGTTCTCCAGCGAAGCAGTCAACCCAAGGCGGCAGGAAGGGAGGAAGAGGATGTACCTGCGAAGAAAGCCGGGGCAGGGGCGAGATTCAAAAGGAAGAGTACTCAGAACTAAAGAGAACACGACGCCGTCGGGTTTGCCATTCATGCCATGAAAATTTTAAAATATTAATTTTTTATTTTTTATTTGCCACGTCACTAGTTTAACGGTCAATTATAAAAATTGACTACCACATCAGCAAAAATTAATGGAGAGTAACGGAGAGTAACCAAAACTGTTCAACTAATCTTAATGACCATGAATGAAATAAACTAATTTTAGTGGCAAACATAAAATTATATAGGGGTCGTTTGGATGTGGAAATGTTATGCAGTAATTGGACCCAATTACCATATAATGCAGTAATTGGGTTAAAAACCCATGTTTGGGAGAGCAAAAATGGTATGGAAATTGGACCATGGAAATTGGCTTCAATTACCACATTCATGGTAATTGAGAATACTACACCTCCCCCTAGTAATTTGACATTACCACGTTTTCTTACTTCTTTTTCCAAATTCCACACCATCAATTCCCACAAAACTAAACCCTATCCAAACATGATTTTTTTTTTAAATTTGCACAAGTCAATTCCTTGGTTTTGTACAACATGGAAATTCAGACAAATTTCAACGTTTTAGAATTTCCACATCCAAACGACCCCATAGTAATTCCAGTGACCATACTTGCCATTTACCCATAAAAGTAACAGGTTCCAAAACAAATTGGAGGGGTGAATCAAAGGACTTCTCGTTGCAGACCAAGCCTGTTATGATTTACTAAGCAGGTAAAAAGCAAGCTATAAATGGTCCTCTACAAATTACTTCTCTCTACCTACAGGCTACAACACGCGCAGAAAACAAACCCTCTTCCTTCCATCCCTCAAAAAGACTCCAGGCAAGCCATCGCCGCCTTCTTATATTTCCTTCCCATCTACAGTTTTCGACCTCTCCATCTGATCTGATCTGGTCGAGATAATTAGTCCTGGAAGGCAACAGCCCGTGGGATGGAAGACAAAGACGCCATTGGTCCTATCTTAATCATTTCGTTTCCGGGAAGCAAACTCGTCCAGTGGTGGTGGTTGAGGATAAGCAAGCAATGCATTCCACCCTCCTCCTCCCCCTTCTCCAACTGCACATAACTATACTATCCCATCACTTGGTTTCACTATTCCTTGAAGCTTCCACCCACCCAGCCCTGCCAATGCAAATGCCTGCACAGGCACACATTACCAAACTCTGTTACCTACATATATAATGTATAAAATGGAATCATCAACCCCATTCACTTTCATCACCCACAACCACCCATGCTTAATTGGTTGCCTCTAAAACTAATATATTTTCTTCCTGCCCAAGTATATTTTCCTTCAATAATCTCAACCATGCCGCCTTCAGAGCTTAAAGAAACAAGTCCCCACTAACCCAGAAGCAACCAGTTGTTCACAGCTGGGCACGTATAATTCTTAGGGTCTAGTCTAGTCAACTGCATTTGAAAAGAGGAGAGCCTGTAAGTACTTGCTTCCTTCCTAGGAAGGGTAACCTTGCCTTTTTCAGTGCCCATTAAACTAATTGCAGCATATTTAATCCCATAGCCCCTTCAACAAGGCAGCTAAGGTAGAGCACTCCAGAAGGAACCTATTTCTAGCTGTTGAAATCTTACCTCCCCCATGCAATTCTAATTCCTTAAACTGGTCCCCAAATGTCCTGCTCTTGATGCTGATATGAAATTAGATATTCTATGGAAAGAAAACTTGCAACTAGGGAATGGAAGGAACTGCTAAGTCTCAGGAATCCATACTGTGATTTGGTTATTCCAAGCTAAATGTGAAATAGAAGTAGGTCTATCACTGATAAATCATCCATTATCGCCTATGAACTAGAGAATGCAGTACCAGTGAACCTCATGATTAGTATATAAGGATCAAACTAGGAACTCCATGCTGGTGCCACATTGAAGAAGGGAAATCTCAAAGCTAATGGATACTTGATGGTGTGGGAAGAACTAGAACTCCAGATGGGAGCTTCCATAAAAGGAAGAAAAAACCTCTCAGTGCAAAGCCTAGTTCTTTGTAAGTCTGAATATGTGTCAACCCTATGGCAATGAGAACCCTTATGAGAGCTTTCAGGGAAAAAGAGCAAGAACAATGCCCAAGTCTGCATATCATTTCAGGCCCCAGACCGATGTCTGTCTGGTTTACTACTTTCTAATGAACAGATAGTGCTCTACAAGGTCTCTGGCTTCCTGTCCTCTTTCAGAATACCAAATTTCCCAAGCCTCGTTTACAGTTTCGGATACAAGGAAACCTTCGCAAAACTGAATACCCTAATAGGCATAAGCACATCATTCCCATGTAGTTTTGATCGCCCAACAAAGAAGAAGAAGACGAAGAACCATAAGGGAGAAAGTAAGGTAACCTCTTCCCAAGATTTTCCAGTAGCTTCAAGCAAAGCAGCATTGCAGGTCTTGAGTTCAACTGTGGTGCCAGTAAAGATAGATGCCGCTTCCTCCCATCCCCTATTATGTCCCATGCACCTGCATACAAAATTTACAATACCTCAACGGAATGGAAGCAAGGCTATCAATGGGGACGGGCATTTCTTTTCCCACTTGTTCAATGCGTTATGCGTCTATCACATTTCACTTACATGACGGTGAGTAAGTCGTCGGTTGAATGCTTGCAGACGGAGAGCTGGAGGTGCCCAGCAGTCTGCCCATCCATGGCTGCGATGGAGTAGAAGCTGGGGATGAAACGAACCTCTGCATCCAAAAATGTCGGGACGCTCTCCTGCATTATCTTGAGCGTTTCTCTAGTTCTCGCGGCGTCACTGATAAGTGATCAGTTGGTAAAGAAGGAAGATAGTAATGAATAGCGGCGACGATGGAAATTGCGAAGGAATAGGAAAGTAAGAAACCCTAGAGGAAAAGGAAGACCGACCTTAGTAAGATGAGCTGAGGCATCCAACCAAGCTGTTGAAGCTTAAGCGCGACTTTGGCGGCGTCAGATTGTCCAGTTGAGGTAAGCGGACGATCGTGGTCTGAATGAGAAGACGAATTAAGAAATTAGAAAATTGAACAGAATAACTGTGGGATAAACGCATGCGATGCGAGCAACAGAAGAAGGAAGAAAGGAACCTCGCAAGGTAGGCTGTGTGAAGGAACTGTGAGCATGGCGGAGGAGAATGAGGCGGCGGGTGACGGAATCGAAACCAGGGGCGGATGGAGAGGGCGAAGGATACGCGTATTCATCGCTGACTACGGAGACTGCAGCTCGAAGAGGAAAACAGCCGAAGGAGGTGGCGGCGGCGGCAGCGGACGAACGGAGAAGAAGGCGGGAAGGAGGAGGTGGAGGAGAGTTTGGTAGGGGATTGGCTGCAGCATTATTAATATTCTTGACAGGTTGGATGAAGGACGGTGTGAACGAGGAAGAGCAGCAGTAGTAGCCACTGGCTCTGCCACTGAACAACGTCATCGTCATTGTCTAGGTCTCAGTCTTACACTCTTACTGCATTTCTTTCTTCACTTCACTTATCTCAGCTCTTATGAGGAGAGTTGTTTGTTTGGGCCCAGCTAAAGGTTTCGCTGCATACTAGGCCCGCCCAACACATGAGGAATTTTTTCAGAAATAGCATTGTTTATTTTTTTTTTCAAAAATAGCACTCAACTTCAAAAAATTTCAAAAATAGCACCATTTTTTAAAAACCGTTATTCGTACCAGCGGTTTAGGCGAAAACCGCCACTCAAGAGCGCGTTTTTCGATGAAAATCGCACTAGTAGGGGGCGGTTTTGCAAACCGCATGGATCGTGGCGGTTTGGTGTCAAGATAACATGCCCTTTACGAGGCATTTAATCATGACTATGCCTGCTAAAATTTGTCATGGGGTTGTGTGTGGTAAACAATATTGAGAGGCAATTGAAAATTTATGTGAAAATAATACAGCAATGTGGTACTCTAATAGTAACAAAAGTTTGACATGGTCAAAATTTATTGACGTGATGTACCTGGTTGTTACGGAGTGGTTCAAAAAAAAATATTTCTATATAACATATTTGGATTGAGTCTATGCTAGTTGATTTATTAACCAAAAGTTTATTCCCTACAACACTGTATGAGAACACCACTCATATGGGCATCATTTTGGATGATAGGGATCGTTTGTGTATGTTCTATAGACATTGAATTATAATTATGCAAAATAAAATGATTTTTTTGTTTATCTTTTGAACTTTAAGGTATTTATTTTTATGTATGCAACATTCATGTTGCATGAAGTATTTTTTGTTGATCTCACTAAGTTGGAACATGTGAAAATATGCATGTTCACAGTTCAATATCACATTACATGAAACTTTCATGTCATTCATGTTTGATCTATATAATTGAGTGTATAAATATAGTGATCATGATGGTTTAATCATTATCGTATCGTGATTAAAGCCGCATTGATTCTACAATTATACTTGAGGCAGACAAAATGTTAAGGAGTGGTCATTGTACAAATAACATTTGGTTGTGCGCTTAAAGTACTTTTTATATAAATATTTGTAGAAAACATGCAGTCCAAATGAGAGATTGTTGGAAAATTGATTTCCACATACGATATATGGGTTGGAGTTTTTTTTTTTTTTTTACTCACTTGCTAACATCAGTAGTCGCCTTTTACTTTATGTGTATACATAGGAAATGTCTTTGAGTTCAAATAGTTATATTAGTTATAAACTGTGCTAATTATAAGTATTCAAAGATTATGAAGCCCAAAACTACTCAATATCCAATATGGATCCGGTTGATGGAAACCAGATACTAAACTTAATTAGGATTTCATAGGGACCATAGCTAACGTAGTATATAAAGAGTTTAGAGATTGTAGTCCCCAATACACCAAGACCTAAATATACACATATTCTCTCATGAGGAATAAGTTCGAATCTCATTAAGAGGCACTGAGAAGGTTTGGTTGAGTAAGACCACAAAACCTCCAACGTCATGCTTTTGGAGGCACCATTCGATCACAAACAGTTCTACGGATTCTACATCAATCTCCTAACGATTTATGATCATGAATCCATTTTTATCTATTTGCCTTTAATGATTTGACTAGATATTTCTTGGAAATTAAATATCCGAGTAATTTCAACAGTCCAACTTGCAAACTTAATATCTAGTCGAACTATAATATATTTGTAGGGAAAGGATAGGATACAAATCCTATTGTGCGAAACCTTATCATCCACTCTCCATCACATTCACCAGCTCATGACTTAGATTAATTCGCAACAGAAAAAGTAGGAAGGGTGGACTGGTAATTTTGCCACCCTTTGTTATTTTTCCGACACTCTGACACGGATCAAGAGAGAATACACTTTTCATAATCTCCTATTTTTCTTAATCAGGTCTTATACACAATTTTATCCATTTTGATATGTTTTGAGCAAAAAAATATATTTTCAAAACACGTGTCGATTGTAGTATTATTACTCTCATATCTATCATATCATCATGATATGAAAGTGGTATGATGATCCATATCATTCAATTTTAACTCAAATTTAAAACAAAATGTATAGAAAGAATGCATTACTTAATATATACACACTGATATCAATTTTCTCCTATTTTGTCAAACATAAGACCTCATACCAACATCAGTATAATGACAATATCATGATATGACACTGATATGATGTCATCAAATTATTTTTTTCAAAAATTAGACCTCATACCAGCATCATATTATTGCCATACCACCATCATCTATTAAAATCTACATAATGATATTTATTATATTATATTTTGTCAAATATAAGACCAAGTGATAATATAGTAATATGAAAATGATATGATGCTAATAAATTATTTTGTCAAATTTAAGACCTCATACCAACATCATATCGACATTGAACCACCATTATATCAACACCATACCATTATGACATGAAAAATTTTGCTCCAAAAAATATCAAAATGGATATTATCTTGTAGAACACGAAAAATATGGTTTTTCTATGCAAAGATTTCTGAAATCAAATATAAAAAGAATAAGTTAAGGTCCGATTGAATTTTCGTAGGAGACTTGAACATGTCTTAACAACCATTAGAGAATCCACACAAGTCCCCCAAAATACGGTCAGTTGTTTTCCAAATCCAGTAAGCCTTGTCCCCTATTCCTACCCTTTCTTTTTACCCTTACAAATACGGTTATTAGATCTCTTTCCTCTCAATCTCAATCATTCATGTAAATGTTGTAGGACTACAAACTAATGGGTTTTGTATCCTAAGTCAAACAATATTTATATGTATATTTTATAACCATGTAGGATCCGAACGCAAAGGTAGCAGTAGCACCCCAAATTTAGGATGACCAAAACGCTTTGATATAATAATTGTATAAAGAATGGTATTTTTGTAAATTAGAGGATAATTAGTTTATTTTAAAGACCGTCTGTATAGATGTCATTATTCCGATAATTTACAGCTCAAAACTTTCCTTTCATTAACGAGTACGATACATAATATGAAAGTGCTAAAACTCGTCTGATACCACATATAAAGGGCGAATATGCTTTGAAAAGATTCCACATCAAAATTGTACAATTCAATGTACAATTTTTACTAAATGCTTACCCTAATTTATAAATATGTACAATCGAATCTCATATATTAGATCGATTTTTTCCCGATATTGTTCTTCTTTTGCTTTCTTCATACAAGTAAAAGTAACATGGTAAACAAGTAGACTTGGTAATTATGAGTACAATGGTGTAACGATCGAGTCGCTCAAGCAACAGCTAAGCGAGCAATTACTAGCTAGCTAGGTAGAGCTAGCTAAGCACGTATACGGTATATCAATGGCAGCCACCGGGAGCGAAGCCAATCCTGGAGTTGGCAACATCGTAGGCCACGTTGACCGTCTGCTGCTGACGGTTGGCAATGATGGCAATTGTGGGACTCTTGGTAAAGCCCAAGCAAGTGATCCCGTCCTCTGGAACCTCCACCAGCAGGTTCCGGGGCAGCAGATCCAAGCCCGCCCCGCCCCGGAACACCAGCCCGACCCGGGGAACTGCCGCCGCCATCTCGCTCAGCTTCCCCTTGAAGCAAGTCTCCAGTATGGAATACGCGGGAGCCTGAGCGAACTTCCCCGAGACCGCCTTCACCACGGCGGCCTGCAGCGCCGTATAGGCGGCGGCGGGGATTCGTGTGATCACAGTCCCGGAGTCCAGAATCGTTGGGACTCTGTAGGAGTCTGGGCTGACCGGCAACGGCTTCCCCGCGACAGTGATGGCGGTGAGGTCGAGGAAGTAGAGGGAAGGGTTTTTGGGATCGGTGAGCATCGGTGTGAATTTGTAGGGTAGGGATGACAAGGCGGAGCTGCCGAGTGATAAGTAGCCTCCACCGGAGGATGACGCCGCTGGAGTTGCGGTCGGGAGGCAATACGAGAAGCCATTAGAAGCTACCTGCAGCAGTCAGTAAGCAAGCATCAAATTGAATTTCTCAAAGCTAGATATAGCTGAATTGTTACTAGTATAATCTAATCTAAGTGTATATATGCCTGGGATAAGAAGGAGAGCTTGTCGCGCGCCAATCCAAGAATCCCAGCAGCCCTGCCAAAGAGGCCTTGGTTATCCTGCCCACACCCGAAAGTAAACCTCTGCTGCGAGCCAGAGCCAGAGCCAGCTGCAGGGGAAAGGTTGAGGACGTCTTTGCCAAGGTAGCCGATGGAATAGGAGGCGTCACCGTAGCTCGCAGTGTAGATACAAGCATTGGAATCAGCCTCGCAGGCTGGATCATTCAACGTGGCGGCCTTGAGCGAAGAGCACTCAGGCGTGGCGCAGGATAGCTTGGAGTAGGTGGAAGAAGCAGAGGGATCGAAAACAGGGTCGGCCTGGGAGTGGCAGTAGATGACGCAGGGCTTGCACTGCATCCACGAAAGAGAGCTCCCCGTGTCCATCAGCATCGCGTGGTATTTGGCCGGGGATCCGATCCCGAGTTTCACGTAGTAGTTGCCTGACCCGATGGAGAGACCGGAAGTGAGTGGGATTGACGATGATCCGGTGTTGGTGGGAAGAAGCGGCGGGGTTTGGCTTTTGTTGTTGCCGCCCATAACGATTCGGTGGCGGAGGGACTCAACGCGCTGCTGGTCGCGGGTGAGGATTTCGGCGAGCGGTGAGTGATCCCAGCTGTGGACTTGGGGGAATATTTCAAGCCGGGTGTCGGTGTTTCCTGCCGATTTGATCCATGGATCCATCACCAAACAAAAGATACAAGAGTTAATTAGTTTCGTGTTATAATATCATCAAGCTAGCTATAATCACTAGTATAGGATTTCGTACAAATATTAAACCAGAGAATTACGTTTATGGAGAGGGGAAGCTGTTGCAGAGGGAGGGGATGGGATGAGGAGACGGAGAGTGATGAACAGTGAAGCTAGTAGAATATGCTTCCTCATCATGTACGTTCGTTTTTCACTTAATGGCGTGGAGAGCTTAATAGTATTCAGGGTTGGGCGTCTATATTTATAGAATACCGCATTTGATTCTTCAACGGACAATAAAAGAGTGGCACCTGTACGCAGTCATTGAGTTGCTTGTGGTTAATTTGGAGTTAATGGACAAGAAAGTATGTGATTTATTGCTTACTTTTATACCTCTCAATATTACATTGGGCGATCCTGCACAGATGAGTTTTGGCTTGGAAGCAGGGGACGGAGTTCAGTGAGATAGAGTAGCACTCTTAATTTTTTGCTATAAAGTATAAACATGATCAACAACCGCACAAATTACATGTTAAAGACCTCATACTAATGACTAATATAGTCATGTTTTCAAAATGAAAAAATATGCGGAAGTTGACATTCTCAATTCTCAGGTGCTCAAAGAGCCGGTATTTGAGACGTTGGTCACTGGGGAGGGAAAATGATTTACAATAGTGGAGATTTTTAATGTTGAAAAAAATGGTTGTCTAATCATTAACATAAAAGTTGTGGTTATGTCAATGTATTAACAAATTAGACGTGGTTGGCAGGTGGTAAAACTAGACAAAAAAAATTATCATGTCACCATAAATCATTAGTCTAGTAAGTATAACTAATGATATTATGACGAAATGCCTATATTTACCCAACGAAATCCCAATTTTGAATATACGATTTGGGAAAAAAGACTTTGCACGTGAAAGTAATCAAGATAAATTGAGGACTAATCTTTTGTCTAGTAAGGTAATTCTAGTACAGAAAGTAGAGATGGTGACATGAGACATGATGGCTAGTGATTTGACATTCGAACAACTGATGCAAGAGAGAAAGAGAGATTGATAGGGGGGAGAGGATGTGGTGGAGGAAAGGAATCTGAGTTCTCAAAATAGGCAATTCAATAATGGTGATAGTTATTAGACGATTACAGTTGGGAGGAAAGTGGGAATTGAATGCTGTCACCCAAAGCCCCATTTGGGATTAGTTATGGGGTTGGATGGAGTTTGACACTTGAGATGGTGATATGCATTGCACGTTACACTAGTAAACTGAAATGGAGGTGAGACATTTTAATTTATAGCTTTCACATTTTGTTTGTTAGTTAGACTTAGACCAACTCTGATAGAGTGCAAGAATTATATGATATAGGATAAGTCTCTCGAATATAATCTTCAGTAAACATCCTAAAAGTGTATAAAAATTGAGGTTATATATGATACTATTTTTTTGGCCCGTGCTTCGCGGCGGTAAGACATAAAATTATTTAAAAAATAGTTTGAGTACATGCTTCCATTAATTTTGTGTTTTAATTATTATGGAAAACTTACATCGTACATTTGTTTGATTGACACATAAGACATAAATATCCCTTCAGCCTTCATAAATTTTACGCAATGTATTTCAATACTGTTATAGCACATTGTTATGCAATCTTACATAATCTATGGTCTAATAATAAAATTAAGGTACAAATAAATCTCACATTTGATTAAACTATTATGTAAGATTAACTTCTCTTACCCAATCTTTAATTGGCATAAATGCAAATTGATGAAAGCATCACACCTAATTGAACTGTTATGTCTGATCTAACATAACTTTTTTGACATTCAAATTGATGAGATCTTCAACAGTTTAGTTAATAATTTATGAATTTTCACTCAAACATATATCATGAAAGACTTATATAATATGTTTGTTTAATTGATAGATATTACCATCCCTCCATAAAGTTCATGTATCATCTTAGTACTAAAGACTTATGTTTTACGTTTCGTGATGTGGAATGAAAAAGTAAAGAGATAGTTATCTAAAGGAAACAAATCTTACGGTGAAATTGAATGTATGAGATGAAAAACAAAAAGTTACGCAAACAACTGATTATGGGATAAAGAGATTATGATAAAATTGATTAATTGATAATTTAATGAATAACTACTTATTTTTTTTTTGTAGGATAGGACAAAACTACTTGATTTTATATATGAATAAAATGTTATAAAATTATTCGTAAACATGATCCAATTTAAATTGAATCATGGCTACGTCATTATTTATAATCATAGCTAACCACAACAACGATCTCAATTCTCATGTATCCTACTTCTCCCAAAACGCATTGGTTAGAGAATAGAGAAGTCTGACTTGGCCTACCCAACACATAATTAATTGTATGGAAGTATCCAGGAAACGGATTTGTGGCCTTGTGGGTACACTGTGGTGTTGTGGGTCTAGCCGCATGGAATTTCAGCCTTTTATGAATAGTGATGTGGAGAGGAGAAGCGAAATTATCGTATGCAACAGTGATTTAACTTGTGTATTAATATTACTAATTTTATTCCCATAAAGTGTATTTTGCTCCAATAAGAAGTGCTAGAACGGTAAAGTGTCAAAATTTATTTTGGCTCCTAATCTAGTTTAATGTAGATTTTAATTATATAATTTATTCATTATTTTTATATGGATAGTAATAAATAATCAAGATGAACATTTTGATGTAATTTATTAATTTGGACACAAAAGACAAGGAATGCTAAACTGCTGAAGCCCCACCACCGACCACCCCGGAGATCTTCGTCGTCGGGACGCACGCACCAACAAATACATAAGTGTAGCTCGCGTTTGCGTTTGACGCGCGGGTGGGCGTGGGATGTGACCGTTGCTGATTAAAAAAAATGCACTTTTAGCCCCCAATTCTTCCTAACAGCTATTTATGTCTCCAACATCTATTTTTCTCTTCTTCAATTTCCTCTACAAACACACCACCGTTCTTCAATACTACTTCACCACTTCCAATTTTTCTCTTATTTTCATCACAATGAAAATTATAATTCTTCACATCAATTAAAGATAAAAATGTTAACCTTCAAATGAAGCCAATCTCAAAATCGGAACATATTGTAGAGGTTGGAAACAAAGCAAGTGCATTTCTTAGCCCCCCTATTGTTATCCATATCAACAAACCGAACATTAAAGCCCGAATGGTCATTCATAAACTGAGCCTGCTCCTCCAATGCACCCATTCCTGGCCATCTCGAACCATCACCAAATCTATACGCTCAATAACGACTTCCACATGTCATATGAGCTCCATATAATGCAGTCCAAGTCGTAATCAATGTATCCCGCAACCAATACTCAATAGCTACACAATAAATAGATTAATCACATCCCTATACGTAATCCCCTTGGACAAAACACCGACCCACCTGTGTCGCTTACCACCGACCCACCAGTCTCACCACTATCTTTGGCGAGGGACCACGCATCCACGTAGCTCTTATAATATGATAAAATTTTGGTCATTGGTTTCCTCCCGGACTAACCAAAGTCAGAAGCCTGCCACAACTCCAACACTATTGGGAAAACAATAACATATGCTCCAACATTTCAAACGACGCCCAACAGACTATAAACATGGACAACGCCTCAATGTCTCTTAGTCTGAGTGCCTCCGTAGTTGCTAGAGTACGCCATAATGTCTACCATATTAAAAATATAATTAGAGCAAATAGCATGTTTGGTCATCGAGATTACTAATTTATGCACTGTTTCTACTTTTTTTTTTATTCCAATAGTGATCACTATAATTAATCCAATATTTCAATTTTGGTCACTAATGACGTCAGTTTTTTATGACGCGACTGACGAAAATGCCAAGTCACCCAAATTTAACAAGGGATAAATTAAACTGACCCGACAAGTCATAAAACCCGCAATGTAAGAAAATCCAATCCAACCTGTGACCTGACCCTTTATAGAAATCCAATCCTCCATTTTGAAAAAGCCCGCAACTGTGTCGATGACATCGCCATGCCTACTGTTGGCGATGCTCTCGCCCAACTCCTCGACCACACCCAATGCAGCCTCACCAACAACCCCGCCCGCCAAATCTCAACGATAAACCACTCCCCTTTAAATTTTCAAACAAATGATTGTGGTATAAATGGAGGTGGAGGTCAAGCTAAGGCTTTTTGCCGCACGCGCCAAATTCAAATCAATGATTGTCGTATTCCACATCAATATCGTCAACCAACATAACCTCTTATTCAACACCCCCACCGTCGCCCTTGCATCCGTGCATGGTGTCCTCCGCCTCTAATTCCTCGATGGCTTCACTTGACGCATTTCATTAAAAGCCATGGCAGTTTTGGTTAATGGGGTCAGTAGTGTGGAAGAAGACAATGAAGAGATCAACCTGGTTATGGGCCAGGCATGTGCTACCGACTTGACGAAGGGAGGCTTGATTAATTTGAGGATTTTGAGAACGTGTAGGGTTACTTTTGGTAATGAGAAGGAATTGGGGTTTGTATTATGATTTGGGAAGCCATCGCGACAAGTAAAAGAGGCAGGGGCGGAGGGAGTGTGTAGCGAGGCGGTGCCCCTGCACACCCTTGAATTGGAGAAAGGGTTAAAAATTGGTATATATAGTAGGTTGCTTGCAATGGAACTTGAATATAGAAGGTTATTCCTTGTACTTAATTATTTCTACCATCAAACTAAATTAAGGATGTACATTTAAATTATCTTTAATTATATAAACTATATTATAGTTTGTACACGAATAAAATAAAATTCATATATGATTAACTCAATCTTTTCAATCTCTGATGTTTTAGATAATAGTTAAATCTAAATTGTGGTGACTCTTAACCTCCCACAACACTACTATGCGTCCAATATCTAACTGTCCACTCAAACGTGGTTACTAAGTCGTTCACCTCTACCATCTCATTCCAATCTATGTTCCTCGGCTATCCATAATCACTAGATTGACTTTAACGTAACTCTCTATGGATGGAATGACAAGCAAAATCATGAATCATTTGGTAGGATATATATATTGACAATAATATCTTTGATAGTTTATACGAAGAACATATATTTTAAAATTTATATATAGTGGAAAAACGTTGTGAGTCTGCATAGGATTAATAATTTCACATATAAGATATATTTATTTTAATTAAGAAAATGACACCCCCTTGCGTAAAATCCTGGCTACGCCACTGATAGGAGGAGGGGTGTAGAGAGAAGAGGCGCGACAAAGGATTGGATTTATAGAAATTGTGCGGTGAGGTTGAGTTGAGTTTTTTTACGTGGCGGGTCGGGTTTTCAATTTTTATGGTTTAATTTCGGTGACTTGGCATTTCCATAAGCCATGTTATAAAAAAAAACTAACGACATTAATAGAAGTTGACAATCAATGACAAAGATTAGAATGTTGGATTAATTATAGTGGCCACTAATAAGATGTTTTAAGTGACAAACGTGAAACAAATTAGTAATATTAATTATCAAATGTGCTATTTATTCTAATATTATTAATACAACTTACAAAGAAGGCCTTGTGAATTTTTCATGAAAACGGAAAGAAACGGGGGAGAGGAACAATAACTATTTCACTTTGTATCAATGATGATTCCCCCGGTAATTAGCATTTTCTATTAAGCTCATTCTTGGCTAAAACAATACAAGAAGTCGAAAAAAGTACTTTGACTTTAAAGCCATACAAGATGTAATAACTCGTGGTTAACCAACATGTAAAAGCGAACTTCCTTCTTTAATACACAGGCTAAAGAGTTCGCACTGCGAGCTACTTCTCCAAAAACCCTCTTATAACGTTCCTTCCAAAGCATCCCAACTCCCCAACACCACAAAGAGCGAAGAACCAACCCTTCAGTCTTTCTACTCCAGCTCCCTATAACTTCCATCATCTGCTGCCAATCTGTAGGTAATCTAAAGCCACCGCCAAAAAGAGAGGCAACAAAATCAAGAAAATAGTTGCACTCACATAACAAGTGTTCCCTCGTCTCACTTTGCAAACCACACAACACACATTGATCATCAACAATCACCTTCCATAGCTTCAGCTCGTCTCGAGTTTTGATTCGGTTAAGGATGATTAACCAGACAATAAATTTGTATTTTGAAATTGTGAACTTACCCCACAATACTTTCCACCAATGCACTTCTAGTCTCTTCTCTCTAATAGACTTCCAAACCGTTTTAATTGAAAACTTTGGCATCGGCTGCCCTTCCCAACATTCTATACCTTGAGAATCAGTGGACAACCTGAACTGGAACCAAGAACGCAACTTCAACATTTTGCGCCAAATCCATGAACCTATCCCAGTTAGCTTAAGCTCCCAAAAGGAATGATTCTTAAGTCTATGTGATGTAATTCATGCGACCCAGAAACTGCCACCCTGCATGAACAACAACAAAACTAAACCTGCAACATTCCAAGATACGAGATCTTTCAAGACAAGGCCTCCCTCTCTTTGGTGTAGCCAGAAGATTGAAGAGTCACCTACGTAGGTAACACTCGTCTATTGAAATCTCAACGCAAATATTTTTACGAAATTGAGATCTGACTATACCGACTAGTCAAGCTATTATAAGGGAAATTGACGCCTAGAATTTATGACGGTTCTAGGTTGTCGTCGTGCAGCTAGTTAAGATATCTTTGACCAATTTGTCATTGAACTCTTAGCTTTTTTAGATGCTTTTCGTTGGAGTTTGTCTCAATATTTTTAAGACTAGCTAGTTTGTGGCGATGCACACGTGGTCATTCCGATGGTTTGAGCGTTTTTATGATTATATTGAAACCATCAATCATTGAGCTTCTTGCATGTATGGATGCTCTCATGTGATGCCTCCCACATTGAGTAACTAACTTTTTATTCTATGGTGATTCTCAAGAGACAACATGCATGGTTAACTTGAAGGATTCAAAGCACGCATTTGGTGAAAGCCTCATTTTTTATGTTCATGTTTTACATTCCTTTTACTGCGTGCCTGGTTTCATTTCACATCGCATAACTATAATAGAGCTGTCCATTTCGTAACGTTTGCTTGTGGGATTTGGGTGATGGATTTGGAACCCAAATCCCAAGCATCATGGAGTTGACACAAATTCTTTGTTTGTTGAGGGACACAAATCCGTGGGGTCCACGGATTTGGACCCCTTTTTTAGATCCAAATCCGTGGACCCCACGGATTTGTAAATCCCACATTTCATTTGGGATTTGACAATAGAAGGAAAAAATGTGAGACAAATCCATCACAAATCCATGATAAAAAATCAACTAAACAAATAATGTACTCTTCCAAATCCATGATGCAACAAATCCATCATAAATCCAAAGGTTTTTAAAACTCAAAACCTTCATTTTCAAATCCAACAAGCAAACGAGCCCTAAAAGAAACCCTCGCATCATTGGATTGTTTGTGACCAACCAGCGGCTCTTACTTCATTTTTCTGTGCAACTTGACCTGCAAATATCTTGTGTATTATATCTTCTTGTCGTAGTATTTGCTCTGTCCTCGATGAGATATCTCTAGGGAAAAAAAAGTAAGAACCAAGTACTGCCATAGGGACTTAACTGTAATTGCGAACTGCGATTGAAATTTCAAAATGATGGCGCTTCGAGTTTTGCTCCATAGGAGAAATTCCCCGCTCTCCATTCACGCCTAAAAAAAGAAAAATCAATATATACACATTAAATAATTCTACAGACAGTCAGCGCCCCAGACATCCGCTCTCCCATTTCTCCCCCAAATTCGCAAACCCTAAACTCTCTCCCATCCTTTTCCCATGGCCAACATGATCCAGCTCCCTTGCGATGGCAACGGCCATTGCATGGTCTGCAATGCCAAGCCACCAGCCGAAGAGACCCTGAGTTGTTCCACCTGTGCTGCACCATGGCACGTCCCTTGCCTGTCTTCCAAGCCAGAATCCATGGCTTCCGTCCTCCAGTGGCAGTGTCCCGACTGCAACCTCGATGCTCCTGTTGCTGCTCCGGTATCCTCCGGCAACGAGCTGGTGGCTGCGATCAGAGCGATTGAGGCTGATTCGACGCTGACGGAGCAGGAAAAGGCTTGGAAGAGACAGGAACTGTTGGGTGGAAAGAAGGTTGACCAGGAGGGCGATGACGATGATGATGAAGAGAAAGAAGGCGGAGATGCTGACAAGAAAGGGAAGAAGAGTGCTGAGATGGATGCGCTGAAACTCCTCGGCGAGAGCTTTAATTGCTCCTTTTGCATGCAGCTGCCTGAGAGGCCTGTCACTGTGAGTTCGAATCTTCTCCTTTTCCTTCCTTTTAGTCTCGTTTATTGTTTATCTCTTCCTTGTCTGGCGATGTTCTTCTTTTCTGGATGGCTGTGTCTCACTTGATAGATCTGCATTTTCTAATCCGACTCGAGACCTCTAGCTACGCCGAAAGAATACCACATCCCGAGTGTCCCGCCATTGATGCTCAAAGTTTCTTCTGGACGGCACTGTACTCTTTTGTTTGTGCAGTTTTACATTTACGAAAGCACTTCCCATAGAGTTGTATCTTTGCCTGTTGTTTTTGTTTTGCTGTTTATTGCTGAGAACTACGGGATTCCCTGAAATTAAAATGCTAAAGCAGTGAATCACATTAACTGAAGAGTTGAACAAATTAATGAAATCTGGGCCAAATCTAGTCATGAGCAGTTATGATATCGAAACCCCAATCCCCTAATCTTCGATATATTAATCTTTATCCCTCATTTGGCGTTCCTTTCTCTATTTGCAGACACCTTGCGGCCACAACTTCTGCTTGAAATGCTTCCAGAAATGGACAGGGCAGCAAAGAAAAACCACCTGTGCAAAGTGCCGCGCCAACATTCCCCGGAAGATGGCAGCTCAGCCCCGCATCAACTCTGCCCTCGTCGCGGCTATCCGTATGGCTAGGGTCTCTAAGTTCATCTCGGATGGAGCGCCAGCTAGGGTGTATCATTTTGTGCACAACCAGAACAGACCTGACAAAGCTTACAGGACTGAGCGGGCTAAGAAGACTGGCAAGGCCAATGCTGCAAGTGGCAAGATATTTGTGACTGTGCCTCCGGATCATTTGGGACCTATCCCTGCTGAGAATGATCCAGAGAGAAATCAGGGTGTTCTTGTAGGTGAGTGCTGGGAGGATAGAATGGAATGCAGGCAATGGGGGGCCCATCGTCCTCATGTTTCGGGTATCCATGGGCAAGCTGAGTTCGGGGCACAATCCGTTGCACTCTCTGGAGGGTATCAAGACGATGAAGATCATGGTGAATGGTTTCTGTACACTGGAAGGTTTGTTTTATTCTGGATTTTTGCCAGCTCTTATGATTCCACTTTGAAAAGATTTTGATGCAGATTTACTAATTTTATGGTCTCCTAATTTGTTGATTGATCTGTTTTGTGAAATACTCGTGTGTTTGGGCAGCGGAGGGAGGGATCTTAGCGGAAACAAGAGGACCAACAAAGACCAGTCGTCTGATCAGAAGTTTGAAGCAGCAAATCAGTCTCTTAGACTTAGCTGCATAAAAGGATATCCTGTTCGAGTTGTGAGGTAAAGACCTACCCACCTTTTCCTTCACATCAATGCCTTTGTGTTTGTTTGATGCCCCTCCAGCTAGCAATTGGCAGGTGTCTCTATGTTGAAAGCGAGAGATGCGTTTCATATGTTGGAAGTGATCAAAGTTACTATGTCATGTTGCGGCAGCATGGTTGATGGCTAATTTAGTCACCCTTATAAGATTATTGGTTTCCCTTTATAGCGGTGTAAAATTAACATTCTACCTGTGACGATTCTTTACTTGTTATGCTCTGAGGCTAGCTCTTTTCACTTTGCAAATAATACTATTTCTATGAGCCAGGTCGCACAAGGAAAAACGCTCAAATTACGCGCCAGAGGCTGGAGTACGCTATGATGGCGTCTATAGGGTTGAGAAATGCTGGAGGAAAGTTGGAATCCAGGTGAGGCATCCATTATTTGCTGCATAATGCCAACTAACAAGAGCCAAACATTTGAATAGTTATGCTAATAGATTGCCGTTTGCTCCTCAGGGTTTTCAAGTATGTAGGTATCTGTTCATTAGATGTGACAACGAGCCTGCACCATGGACAAGGTATGAAACCAGTTGCAATTGCTGCACTTGTTTCAGTACATAGTGTTCCCTCTATGACAAGCTACAACTTTGTTTCCTGTGTCACAGTGATGAGCATGGTGACAGGCCTAGACCATTGCCTAACATCCCAGAGTTGAAGAAGGCCAAAGATTTAACAGAGAGGAAAGATGACCCAGCATGGGACTTTGACGTGAGTCTAATGAAAGCTCCTTTATTTGTCTTCATAATCGATGAAACATATGATCTGAACTGCTTATTTGGTGGTCGCAGGAAAAGAGTAGCCGTTGGACATGGAAGACACCTCCACCGCTGAGCAGATTGAAAGTGGACCCTGCGGATCCTACCCAGATCAGGAGGGCAAGGAAAGCTATTAAGGAGGCACAGACTCAGAGTGTTACAGAAAGGCTTCTGAAAGGTGGGAGGACCCTCCTTTTTATCATGTACTTCAACGTGATTCATTGTGCCGTCTGCTGATCGATCACCTTTTGACAAATTGCAGAGTTCAACTGCCTCATCTGTAAGCAAGTGATGAAGGAGCCAGTCACGACACCGTGCACCCACAACTTCTGTAAGGACTGCCTGGAGAAGAAATTCCCGAACAAGCAGTTCACTGTGGAGAGAAGCAGAGCTGGCCGTGCTCTGCGTGCTAAGAAGAATGTGCTGAATTGCCCTTGTTGTCCAACTGACATTTCTGACTTCCTCCAGGACATAAAGGTTTGCATTGTGGTGCTTATACAAAGCATGGATTGCCTGCTTTTTCTCTCCTAATTTCTGTGTCTTGTCTGAAAAACAGATTAACAGCGAAGTGATGGCAGTGATCGAGAGGCTTCAAGCTCAGTTTGAAGAAGCAAAAGCTGCATCAGCTGCTGCTAGTGCTGGTGAATCTGGGGAGGAGAATCCTGAACCTGAATCAAAAGCAAAAGATTCAGAAGGGGAGGGACCCAAAAAGAGGCAGAAGATTGATGGGAGTGATTCACCCTCCAGCCCTCTTCATATTCAATCGCCTCCAATTGTGGCCCTTTGACTGCTTCACTGTACCGGTGGATTAGTCTACTCCCCGTGGCTAGCAAGTAGTAATCAGTAAGGAAGAGAAGCGCGCAGTAGACTCCCAGGAGCTAAAACAGCCTGACAGTTTCAAATGGAACTGTAATTTTGCCCCTCGTCGCTTCATTATGTTGGGTAGTTCTGCGGATACTCCTTTTTTAAGGCATCTTAATTTGTAATTCAGCACAGTAATCTTACTTTCAAACACAGACTAAACTGGGAGCCGGAAATATCTATTCTTACCTTTTCATCCCACGTTATAATGGGTCGGCACACAGTAAATCTCTTTGCCCAACTTCTTGTCCTCTAACTGCCATAAGTGAATTCATCTGAAGTAGGCTCCAACCAGGTATACTCCCCATATTATGACAAACTATTACCATAACGAAAATCAATTTAGGTAACGTTGTTACCACTTACCACTATGACACTGATTATCAGCATTCAACAGACAAGTTGATTATCAAACAATACAAACAATATTCTTAAAAAAATTGCGAACAAATGTATACCTCCCTCTGCATAAATGGAAACAGAGGCCATCAGGAGGTTGGAGGAAATACAATACTATCAATTACACATAGAGAAGTTGTTGGAAATACAATTCTATCAATTACACAACTCTGACATGGTTCAACTTCAAACAAGATTTGACAAAGCACACCTGTTAAACGATGATAGAACAGAGGGAGTAAAGACCGGGAAGAATTATCATCCATGGATCATCGCCGAAACGCATTTCCGCTGCTTGCCTCCGACCTTCCCTGCGAGTAATAAGCTCGGCGGCGTACACTCTCTTCAATGGTAGTGCTTCCACCCTTCTCCGCACCATAAACACTCTTCTGCGCGACATCCAAGAAGTTCTTCACGCTGTGAGATTGCTTGGCCCGAGTGTCTTCCTTTACGTCCTCCTCCTCGGCTTTCTTCAGACGCTTCCACCTCCGTGCTTCGTGGATCTCAGCGTCCATCTGCATCTCCCGTAGCTTCGCTGCTCTTTCTTCTTCTGACAGCTTCGGAGCTCGGTTCCTCCACTTGTTCCGATAAGAATCATGGTCAACTCTTTCTCTTTGAACAGGCCGGTCATCAGAATACCTCTTATTATCACTCTTTGGCCGCTCGTAGTCTTGTTCTTCACGCTGGTTTCTGTCAGAGAACCGACCAGGAGTAGAATGATTCCTGTCTCTCAGACCCCTAGAGCTATCATTCCTACTTCTCCAGCTTTCTCTTCCATTAGATTCACCGTCTAAGGCCGGATCCTCGTGTTTCTTTGAGCTCTTGTGTTTATTAGAATTCCTCTTCCTAACTCGGTCTGTCTCATCATCTTCATCTTCTGAATCCGGTTTTTGCTTAGATGATGAACGTCTGCTGTGCTTTCCATCACCATGACGGTGTTTCTTCCCGAGTTCCTTTTTGTCACGACACTTCTCGTTCTCTCCATCTGCTTGAACCTGTTTCATTGCAAATTAAAGTGTTACCTTTTGTTCTATATATATAAGTTGATTCGATCCAGATAAGAGGGGAAGGAGAAAAGTACAAAATACCGATTTGCGAATGAGAGCCATTTGGACAGGGTTGTTCTTGATGCGGGCGATAGCTTCTTGCTCACGCTGGCGAATCATAAGCAACGGATCAGAATGAAGTTTTCTCCAGGCGTCATTGGCGGAATGAGGCTTGTCCTCAAACAAAGCTCCTGGTGCAGCAGCAGCTGAAGAAGACGAAGGAGGAACAACTCCCTCCGAAGTCTTGCTGCCGCCAGGAAGAGCTTCTTCGAGTTCCTTGAATGCTACTCCGGCGCCAGAAGAAGAACTGGCGCTTACTTTCCCCACGGACAGTCCTGAATCGTACAGGAATTCCAATCGCTCTTGCCTCCTGCCAACAACCAAAACAGGTTTGAATCAGCAGAGACTTCATAATTGAGAAACGGAAACCCTAACCCTAGAAGAACTTGCGGAATGATTGAAGGCAGGAAGGTTTGCCAGCAATCTAAACTTACGGAACGAGACCAGCTTCCTCCTGGAGCTGGCGAAACTCGGAGCGCTCGCGCTCCTCCTGAATCTGCTTCTTGAGCTCCTCCAACTTCTTCTGCTCGGCATCGTGTTTCTGCTCTGCTTTCCAGACGTTCTCTATGTTCCTTAAGCTGCCGGTATGCCATCCCTTCTTGTTCAAGAACTTCAGCGCCATATTTACTCCTTCCTTCGCCCTTCTGCGAAACCCTAAAGTCGGCGAATGATTTGATCGGATTCGACGCGATGCTTATCTGTTTCTGGATCTCGTTAATTGGTTCTCCAATCGAGGTGGCGAATTTTCTGTTTTCTTCTTATGTTTCCTTTCCATTTATATATTTTCATTTTTATTATCTAAATATTTCGAAATACCAAGTATTAATAAATTGGGCGGGATAAGGGCCCAATTTATTCATTTCTTACTCAATAAATTGGGCCGTATTTAGAGGGACAAGGCCTATTATTCCATCAATACAGGGGCCCATTTACAATCAGTCAATATATCGTAAAAAGTCAAAATATCACGATATATCGTCATCTCATGATATCTCGTCAATTTCTCGCATTTCGGTTTGGTTTTTCAGAATTTGAAATCTTTCGAGTTTTGACGTTTCACTCGTCTGTCTCGCAATTAGTTTCGTCATCTCGCAGTTTTCAATAAATATCGCGATACAGCAGCGCACCGCGATAAGCCGAAAATCTCGAGATAAATAAAATATATCGCGATATATTTCTATTTACCACATGGTAATGTTAAAACCACCACATGGTAATGTTAAAACTATGATATTTAAACTTAATCGCGATAATTTTAAATGTCGTGATATTTATGTATCTCGCGGCAATATATCTTGCTATCTTGCATCTATTCGTGATGTACAACATATTTTCTTAATTATCGTGATATTATCAATTTTTTGGGTATACAAATTGCATCTATTCTTAAGTATACAGGTTGAATGAACATCAAGTGATTCTTTACGATCCAATTCATACAAATATATCCCTCCCAAATTCCTTGGGGTACCTGCAAATAGTCTCGTAGTGGTCAGTCTCTTGGGGGATGCTTCAATCCCCAAACCACCAATTAGCCAAAATCATGACGAGAGTTCACCTCGTACTAGTCTATACAATACATGATTAATTGTCGTAGTGTCAACGAACTTATAATATAGTCGCACCTTAGAACCATTGTTTTTTCTTGAGAATACGAAAGTCTGTAGCTTAATGTATTCAAAAGCTTTTTCAAGTCAATATCCCTAGTAGGGTAACATAAAATTCCAATATGGACCAAAGCTCCTTCAGTCATTCACATGAACCAAGCATATGAACAAAACTAAAATGGCAACAACATTAATTAGACCTACCTTCAGATAAAAGCATCTCTCAATAGTAACGGTACTGTTAGAAAGCACGTTATTCATGCGTAAATGACAAATTCAACAATCACTGATAAACTACTCACATTTCACCGCTTCGAGGAGACATGAATAGTGCTTACAACATTAATGACATGACCAGGACACGTGAAAAACATGAATAGGGCCCATGTAGAAAGGGATATATAACATCAAAAGAATCTCAAGAAGATGATCAACTCATTCGTGCCTATGAACAAAGTAGAAGCAAGTAGGAAAGATTTGCTTCTGCGGAGGAACTAGGAATTTGATCACATAATGCATCTACAGTGGTTGATAAAATGAAAACTCCACTTAGCTACGTATTAAAAATATCTTTCAAGAGTAACTCATCATCATCATATCCATCATTCTGCAGAAAATCAAACGACCACTCCTAATACGGAAAGAAAACTCCGTCCAACTATGAATAGAGCCAAATGCAGAGAGGGAGCGATTGAAACTACTTATTTAAGGTCCTACATGAAAAGAAATCCTCAACATGATAATTTCTTGCTGGAATAATTCTAAAATTCCTGGTCCGTGGACATACAATATGGCATTTGGGTAAATCTCTAATCTTATTTCTTGCAACTAACAACTCATTGAAAAAACTGAAATGTAATTATATGCATATATTGTAGCAATTTGATAAATTGATAACTGAAATGTAATATATTTATAAGTACCATATTATATTTTCAAATTAACCCGACAACTTCTATTGAAAAAGTCATAAAACCCTACAGCTACCCACAACCCACAGGCCACACTAATACCCAAGCCCAATTCCTTAACAACCTAGTTATTCTGCTAACTTGAAAATTCGTTAGTATATACTAACTAATATCCAAAATGTATGACTAATATCCAAGTCTGCTGAGTATCTAGATAGCACAGAGTAGTATTCAAAACATCACAAACTAGTATCCAAATAGCAGATACCAACTAATATCCACAATCAACCAACTCGTATTCAATATGGATACTTTTATGTGTTATTTGGATACTCTTATGTGTTATCTGGATACTAATTATGTGTTGTATGGATACTATTATGTGTTGTCTATATATTAGTTTGTAAATTTGGGATAATAGTTGATTCATGGTGGATATCAGTTAGTAAATTTTGAATACTAGTCTGTGCTCTCTAGATACTTTAGTACTTGGATACTAATTAGTGTATTTTGGATATCAGTTAGTATCTGCTAACGAATTTTCAAGTTAGCAGATTAACTTTAGCCATTCCATAAGGGCTTATTCTATACAGTCTAACTAGAAGCCCTGACCCAGATTTTCCTAAAAGCTAATGCGCCGCACAACTCTCTCCCCTCCCTCTCTCTCTCTCTCATTTAATTCCTCCCGTCCAACGAGTATGGCTGTTGGGTGGAGGAGTTATTTAAGTATCAAATATGTTGGTGGATAAATAAGCAATGGACTTATACTCTTAGTAGATTTTGATGGACATGATTATATTAATTGCTTGCCAAATTTGTAAGGTATATGAGAAGGGACCAAACGAAACCTAACCCCACTCGTCTACTTCAAACCACACTCATTTTCTCCCCTCTCGCCTCCACCGTCGTTGAACAACCCTGACCCTTCACCCAGTTCCGCCTCTCATTTTTTCAACAATTAGGCTTGTGGGCTCACGAAAAAGTTCGGTTTAGAGATCATCATCACTGATGGCCTTTGAGGGGGACGAAGGTGCCAATGGAATCGTGTGACTGAGAGGAATGCCAGGAAGTTGAAATGTCTGTTTTTACCAAATAGGCTTGTGGGCTCACGAAAAGTTCGGTTTATAGGGCATCATCTCATTGCTCGGATGGCCTTTGAGGGGGACGAAGGTACCAATGGAATCGTGCGACTGAGAGGAAATCCATGGAGTTGGAATTTTCAAGAAAAAGGTCTCTAAAAAATTTCGGGTTTTCACCAATTAGGCTTGTGGGCTCACGAAAAGTTATGTTTAGAGGACATTATCTCATTGCACGGATGGCCTTTGAGGGGAGCGAAGGCAGCAATGGAATCGTGTGACCGAGAGGAACGTCATGGTCGGAATTTGCGACAAAAAATGTCTATAAAAAGTTATTTTTTCACCAAACAGGCTCGTGGGCTCACGAAAATCTCAGTTTAGATGCCATTATCTCATTGCACGGATGGCCATTGATGGGGACGAAGGTACCGTTGGAATCGTGTGACAGAGAGGAACCCTTGGTGTTGGAATTTGGGAGAAAAAGGTCTATACAAAATGTCGATTTTTCACCAAATAGGCTTTTTGGCTCACGAAAATCTCGGTTTAGAGGACATTATCTCATTGCACTGATGACAATTTGATTTAGCCTAGGGGGTTGTTTTGATCACATTGTCGCAGCAAACTATAAATCCAAGGATTGGATTGAACTCTAACAAAAAACAAGCGTTCTTGATACTTTTTTTATAAAAGGGAACCAAATGGACAATTTCACACATGGGGAAAGCTCAATTGGTATAAAGGGTAGTTGCTCGACCATGATCAAAGTGAATATTCAATCGATACAAAGCTCAACAAGTTTGAAATCCAACAAACCCTCACAAGTACTCAAACTTGCACAAAACCGAAGTTTCAGTTCAATTGATCAATCTATCAGTTTTACAACAAAAAGAAAGCTGAAATAGGTCTAGCTACGTTTATCCAACTAATAAGTGTCGCAACCGTCCCTCCGGGGGTCCGATGTCGTAACCGTCGGCATGTTTTAGGAGTCGCCATCGATCTTACTTGGAGTGGATCGAACACTCGTCTGTCGGCTCTAACCTTAGGGTCAGAACCGGGGTATGGTCTGCGATTAAGAGATATGGGTTCGGGAGTACGGTTACGTGTGGGGAAGTTAAGCAACACCCCCACAACGCCCTAAATCGGTACTACTTAAATTTGATAAGTTTTATATTAGTTGGGTGTATTTTTAGTAATAATTTTGTAACTTTAGGGTCCCACTGGACCATTACAGAATTTAAATCATATTAGTTGTAATTTAATTATACGCCCACTGACGTAAAAATTTAAAGATAAAGTTAGTTGATTAGTTGGACTCGAACCTTATCGGTTGCCTACGTACCCGTAACACGGTATCAAAGTCCACGTAGTTCGTTCGACTTTGATAACTTTAATAATAACTTTTACCACGTTCCACTGAACGTAATTTGTTTTATAATTTTTGTTAATAAAACTTCATTTAGATTATTATGATGTTAATAATATGAATGCAAGAATTTTAATCATTAAGAAGAAATTCGATGTACTCAACAAGAAGCAACACTAACTTAATTCGCATTTCATATTTCGTATTAAGTATTTTAAATAAGTAAAAAGAAACGAGATAGTTAAATTAACGCATGATGGGCCAGTAGCCCAACTGGCCAAAATGTCAGCCGTTTGTCCCATATATGAGTCCGTGGACCTGGGTTCGAAACTGGTTAACCTTTATTTTTGTGGATTTTTCGTTTTACTGTGGGGATGGGGGAAGGGTATTTTGGTAATTGCTCAAAAACGCGGTGGCGCGGCCGCGTAATTAGAACGAAACCCTAAGGGCAATTTAGTCTTTTTGAACGATGGGGTATATATAGTCTCTAAAAACCCTACCAAGCGGCCGCCCCTCTCTCGTCTCTCTCACCTCTCTCGATCCTTCCACTCTCTTCTGGAGAAGCAAAACCCTTCCCATCATCTAATACCACCGCCGCTCTACCTCTCTTCCCTCCTTGCGAAACCCTAACCGACGCCGCTCTAAGCCTCTCGCCTCGTCTCTTTTCGCCCCGTCCGAGCTACTAGGTCGACGATGACGGCGACATGCGCCGCCGGTGATGATAAGAACCGAGTTCTGAAGGTTTGTTTCCCCTTTTTATTTTGCGATTTCCACTGTCTTTAGATTTGATTTTTTAAGGTTTTCAAGTTTCTAATCCTTATTGTGTTTTATTTCCGGAAAACTAAACCGAGAATGAGATGGGACCCTCGATCTATCTTCCCTTTCGTACTCTCTTTCGCAGAAACGACGAGGATGATGAAGAGATCTGGGTAAGATTTTGTTTGCATGTAGGCTTTCTTTTGTTTTTTTTTATATATTTCAAAATCCGCATTCTGATTATTTTGTTGTTTTGTCTCGGATCTTCGCCGCGAGACGGAAGGGAAAGGCGGCGGTCGCCGGCGGCGCGGCCTGCGCCAGAGCCGATGGCGAGGGTCTGGTTTTGGGTAGGTTATTATTATTTTCTATTTTCGTTATTATGGGTAATTTTATTAACATTATTTTTGGATTCTGATCTAGGGTTCTTTTTTTTTTTTTTACAGATCCCTACGATTTAAAGAGACCAACAGGTGATACTCTTCCTAACTTATGACTAATGGATTGGTTATTGTGGCTAGGATTTTATCTATTAATTTCTGTGGTGTTAAGAAAACAGAGTTTTGGTTCGTACCCCTGTTGGGCTCATTCGGCTTTAATATTTGGTTTTGGATTTGTTGAAAACGAAAGCTTGCTTTATTAGATTCTAGTGTCTATAATGATCCTAGCATAATATGAGGTCAAAGCTACTGCTTATGACCACCATATTGGTGGGAAGCTTTCTTCTAAATTGGGATTTGGTTATATGATTGATTAAAAAAACTGGTATGAATTGGTAAAATCTGAAATTTTCAATAGCATCAGAGCTTTTATGGTGTTAGGCGTGCGAAAATATAACAACTAAAAAGAGAAGTTTGTAATTACCAAAAGTTGGTAACTGGGTCGAAAGGGGGGTGCCCTTAAACACAAAAAGAGGTATTTTAAAATACTATCCCAAGGGTCTGATTTGAATTCTTTTTTGTTTTGAATGGATTGTTAGATCATCTTTACTGCGCTTTAGGTTACTAATGTTATTTGTATGTGAAAGAGCTGGTGGACTAACCTAGCTGATTAGAGAACTAAGTTTAGCTAGCAACTTAAAATGAATTATGCTCGCTAGAAAAACTTGAAACGATCCAATAGGATTCATGGCACGCTAGTGATAGCTAAGAAGCTGCCTAACATAGCATGTAATGAAATAGATGAACGGAGCAAAGAGACAGACAATTATCACAGTCAAAATTTCTCAAAGCTACTTTGATTTAAAACTGAGCACAAAGACAATACACATCAAAACTGTCGAATTTTATGAAGGACTATTTCATACATCTATCGATTATAAAATAAGGACATCATTATATAATCATATTGGATGAGTTTCCATCTCTACATGGATGTATTGATGAATATATGCTTGTGCGATTGCTGAGATGAGGAAGCACCAACCTGTCTTCTTTGTCGTTTGGTGTTTGATGGCGATGGCCTCTTGTTGTCTTTGCCCCCCCCCCCCTTTTGTACTTCTTAGTGCTTCTTGTCTGCCCTTTAGTGTTTCTTGTCTGCCCTTTCGTGTTTAATGCCCTGTCTGTCTTTTTAGTGCTTTCGTTCTTTTTTCTCTGTCTTTCTCCCAAAATTCTCCCCTGCCTCTGTTTGGGGTAAGAAAACCCCCTTATATATGATCACTTTTTACTGTTCATCATTGTGTGCTGGCTGCTCCTCCTTTGCTCTTGAGGTGGTTGTCTGAACCAACTTTTGTGTTGGCAATTTGGTGTTGGTTCTTTGGAGGAGGTGGCCGAATTCCTCTTTTTGAGATGGCAGTAATTTCTGCTACCCTACTACTCTACTACTCTGCTGTTCGGCGGTTCTGCTGTTCTTGTAGATAAGATAAGGATGATGGGTTTGGTTGACCGGGTCGGCCAGAGCTAACCCGGTCGACCCGAGTTGACTGGCTCGACCAGAGTTGACCCGGGTTGACCAGAGTTAATTGGGCTGAGATATGGACCTGGATTGTGGGTTTTTGTTTTGGGATGCCCTTCTAACACTTCTTTTTTTCTTTGCAGGTCTCTGGTCTGGCCCAAAATGATGACCTAAGGAGGCCCAAATAGCCTCAAAAGGCTAGGCCTCTAATTCTGATTGGTGCCACCAAAAGCAGAATTTTTTTTTTTTTTTTTAAATGTATAATTACAAGGTGTATCTTAAATGTCACAGATTGTAATTTGTAATTACACATTTGTTTATTTATGTCCTTGCCTTTAGAATTAGATGATCATTGTATGTATTACTCAATCATTCAATTGATTATTTCAAACCAATTCGTTAACTACAATCGTGACCAATATCCCAACTTCTAAGTAAATAATTCTTAGTTATGATTCGTGACCAATACCCCATTCAACCAATTTCAGACCTATATCACCAATCGTTAACAATAATACCGGTATAAGTCGTGACGGCATACTATTGCTATTCTAAATAAAGCGAATTTGGTAGCCATTAGCTACTGCTAATCCTACCTAGTACAAATATTCGAAATGAATAGAGAGAAAGACTTGGAAATCGTTGGTATTTATTGATTCGCCACCGCTAATCTCAACCAACCTTATCTAAACTTTCGCTTGGGTTTTCTTTTTGCATTTTAAAAAGGATATTCTTCCGAGTTCTAAGTAGGATGGTTGCTTCGGACAAAATGTGGTGTATACAATAAGGAAGTATAATTACATTACTAATCGAAAAAGAACCAGAAACTACCAAAAACACGAAATCCTAATTGAACAAGGAAAATAAATGATGTTTTTACAAGGCAGATTTTTGTGATTTTGTACGATCTTTGAGCCCTTCGTTCGAAGCTTTTCAGATATCCATTTCTTCATCCAATGCCTTGACTTTGTAGACAAACATACCTACTTTCATGTGGTAGAAGCATATGCACTCGACTCTCATCCATGCTTCTCAAATTGAGCATCAAAGTTGGTTTCACAATCACGTTTCCAGACTTGGCCATTTTCAAGTAGTTTTCCTGTTTTGAGATAGCAACTTGAAGGCTTTAGAAAATGACCTTAATGACTTGTCCCGTAAGATAAAAAATAAGACTTTTAGTAAGGAAAAAATATTTGACGTTGTAGGGAAGAGAAGGAATTAACCCAACTTAGAGATTTTTCTGCATTTAAAATTTTGTATTAAGAATAGTAAAACAAAAAACCCATTTTGATATCTATTTGGTTAAAAATTGTTTCGTAGCCTACCTAGTTAACTATGCTAATTAATTAATCCAGAGTCCGAAACTCGATTTGAACAATTTTCACTGTCTATCATTTTGAGACAGACGAAGCGGGGTAATTTCGTAACATAACAAAAATTCGGTGGCGTGTTGGTAATATGCGGAAAACCCTGTGGGTATTGTATATATCAGTGTTGTCGAAACCGGACCGGACAACGATCCGTAAGCATATAAAATTTTCAAATCTCTACAAATTAATACTTTAAATTGAAAATTCTTTACCTTATTTTTGAAGAATGTAGTATTGAAATGTTAATCATAGTAGTAATAAATAATGACTTTTGGCTTTTTGGAGTTTGACCGTGAAGTTGGTCAATTCATAAATTAAATGGAGAAATTGAGAATAAGAGGGAAGTAAATAAAGTGATGATTTGAATAAAAATTAATTAAATGAACAAAATGAAATGTTGTATACTTGTCTTTATTAGAAATACAAGGCTTGTTTGGGGAGGAATTAAGGAGAAGAAGAGGAAAGGAAACGTGATTGACCATTGGGGAAAGTGAAAAAAAATATACAGCACAAAAAAGAAGAGTAAAAATGGGTTGGAAGGATTTATTGTGGTTTAAAAAAGGAAAAGAATCCTTTTCAATTTCATATTTCGGTTTAGCACAAAGAAAGGTTATAATTACAAACCGTCGGTTCGGGTTTGACGGTTCTGTCGGTTAACCGGATGAATCGGCTTATTCGGCCGTCCAATTTCCTTATCGTTTAATGAAAATCGGACCTGGATGAGTGCCCGAAACCGGGTAACCGAACCGGCCGGTCCGGTTGTAATAAAAATGGTATATATATACCTCCAAGACCTAACACTCTGTTTGGCAACAAGGGGGGTGCAAATTGCAGGGGGGTGCAAGTTGAGGGGTAAATTGTTGGGGGTACAAATTGCTGGGGGGGTGTTAGTGGAGGGGTAAATTGTTGTTTGGATGAAAAAGTAGGGGGGTGCAAAATGATGTAAAAAAAGGGTTTTAGATTATTATATATTAAGAGTAAATATAATAATATGAATGTTGTATTATACTTATGGTATCTTACTAGTGATACTTATCACTAATACGTATCTCATGAACACCAATCCTTTATGAATAATCATAACAATTATTATATAAAAAATAATTACTAATTATGTGACTTAATACAGGTAGCTAGCTCATGTCATGGATTTCAACATTGATTTGTCAACATAAGGGTTAAAATAACTTAAATAAAAATTAAATTCTTATTTATTATAATAGTTTCTAAATTTTTAGTTCATTTTATCCAACCATACTATAAATAAAAATATTTTTTAATTTTTTTCCCTACTTCCTCCCAGCCGATCTCCCCTTCCCTCCAATCCAACCCCTTTTCTCTCCCCGGTCCCACCCAAAACTTCCTTCTCCCCATTTACGCCCCAATTTGGGGGGCATGATCAAATAGTGAAATTGCACCTCTTTTCTACTCCCCCTACTGTTCATAAAGATCCAAATGGGTGCAATTTTATTGGGACTCCCATTTACCCCCCAACAAATGCACCCCCTTACATTTACCCCTCTAAACAAACATAGTGTAAATCAACCCTAAATACGAGCGGCCGCCCCCACCTCTTTCTCTCTCGTTTTTTTCTCTGCTCCCTCCTCCACAAAAACGACGACCACTAGCATCTCTCTTTTTCGTTCTTCTTTCCTGTCTCCTCCAGATCTGAAGCTGCAGTCTCTTCTTCTTCTCTTCGATTCACCTATCTCCCTCTCATTACTTCTGGAAACAAACAAGTAAACCAAGAGAATACTTTTGCCGGCGGCGACTGGAAGCCATCTTGTTTTCCTCCATTTTCTACCTCATTTTTATCATGGCCCTCTTCTGCCGCTTATCTGTGCTTCATCCCCTGTTTTTCCAGAGCAGGGCCGTGCGGTTTTGGCCGCAAGAAACGCACATTCGCATTCCGCGGGTTGAAAGTGAGTATCTTGGATGTGGGTTTTGGCTTTTATTGCTGAAAGATTAGGTCTTTTCTGCATGGTGGTCTGTTAGGTTTGGCTGATCATTGGGATTTTTCCTTTTCCCATTTTTATATTTTGGTTCTTTAATGTGGGTTTCGGTGTATGGTTGATCAGATGATGCTGCTGGTGTTTTGTATGTGCATGGTTTCATTGTGCAGCTGTGCCTGAATTGATCGTCTGTTGATGTGCATGTTTGAGGTTTTGTAACTGAAAATGCTCTGAAGTTGAAGGTGAAAATTGAGGCTTTTTTGGAGCAATGTACTTATTTTTCCTTGATTGGCTTGGGGTTTTGATTGATTTTGTGAGTTTGTTGTTGTTCTTTTTGTTAGTTCACGTGCTATGTGATATATTTCTGGCTTTGATTTCTGATGAGTAGTAATTAATAGATCATATTCATTGTTACATGAAAAGTCTTTTGAAGTTCATCTGGAATGGTCTACATTACTGTTAAATCTATGCTTCTTTACTCTGAAAGTAATTTTCGGTCAGAGAAGCTGGAGTATTGTGAAAAGTGTTCCAGTATTTGATCAATGGGGGCCTGGTTTGGTGCTTCTCACTTCTTTTCCTCATCTTACTATTGTAGCCATAAGATTGAGTATAAGTTGAAGAGCATGATTCGATTGGTAACCTAGCTATTCTTTGAATCCTTTATTGTTTGATCTGAACTTTAATGGCTTGAAAGATAGGCAAATGTGCTTGTCTCATCCTTTTTTGATCAACTAGTTATTCAGAAATGATATTGGTGCTTCTCACTTCTTTTCCTCATCTTACTATTGTAGCCATAAGATTGAGTATAAGTTGAAGAGCATGATTCGATTGGTAACCTAGCTATTCTTTGAATCCTTTATTGTTTGATCTGAACTTTAATGGCTTGAAAGATAGGCAAATGTGCTTGTCTCATCTTTTTTGATCAACTAGTTATTCAGAAATGATATTGTGGTCTTCATAATCTTTGTAACATTATGGCCATCTTTTGTAACTGTATCACTACCATAAGACCCACGTTAAGGCTCTGCATGGTTTTGAACTGTAACTTGTTCTGTTTGTTTCAGTATACTACCTCTATTTTTGCAATATGAAAGAAAATGAGTAATTATCACGTTAGGTGACTTTTTACTCCCAGCTGATCTGATCGATCACTTGTGATGCTGGTTTGCATCATATGATCACGTTCTTCGGTTTTGGTGTAGAGGATCATTGCAGGATGCTTATTTGGTATATTAATATAAAATCAGTTGTGTACGGGTTGTATGTCTTTCCATGATTTACTCACACGTGTCAGTATGCGGAATCAGTTGATTGATTATTTTTTATTTTGGTCCGCCTTATGTTGGTAAATAGTGAATGCTCAATTTGGTATGCTTTTTAAAATAAGTGATGATACTTGTGTCTTTAATTTAAGTTCCATAATTTAATTCCACATTCCAGTATTCTTATGATTCGAGATGTGATTCACTGGTAGCATTTAGCTGTAACTGTCGGTAGAGGAAAATAACAAATTAATCGATCAGAAAATGGTGGGTGTAGATGAATGTAATCATATCTAGGTATATACTTGCCTGCTATGTGAAACCAATGTCAAGATAATTTGGTTTCATGTCTTATTTGGCGTAGTAATTTGCACAAAATTTACTGCATAACTTGTCAAGTATGGAAAATTTATCTAGATAGCTGATTTTATCTCTAAAATTCCCTATAGAAGTATTGATTGTCTAACTATGGGTAATGTTAACTTTCAAGATTGGTGTCATAATGATAAATATGGAGCAGAGCATAGGAACAGTTCTACATCTATTGATAAAACCGGACTGCTTCTAGATCACAATGTAGCAAACCTCAAAGTAGTTGGAATCTCTTGAAACAGAAACTTACTGTTACTGCTTTGACATTTTTCACTTTCCATGTGGCAACTTGATTAATTTGTAGGCTGCTTGACTATTTGAATAAGAAGGAAATTTCAAGTATAATGGAGGCTGATGCATCTGAGGTGCAACAGCCACCCTCTGCTGTCCTAAGAAGCATAACATTTGGCATTGCAACCAAGGATGAAAAGGTGAGCAAATATCTAGTTTTTTAATCATAATTAAGCTGCATGTGGTAGACAAAGTGCTAATGGTTATCAAAACCTTTTGTTCTAAATGCAACAGGAAAAACTTTCAGTTCTGGACATCACTACGACCAGTGAGGTCACTGACTCAAAATTAGGACTTCCGAATCATAGTTCTCAGTGCTCCACATGTGGTGCTAAAGATTTGAAATTTTGTGAAGGTTCAACAACTGCCTTTTAGTTAAATTTGTGAAAAACTTCTGCTCTGCCGATGCGTAATATTGCTATATTAAAATTTTGCAGGTCACTTCGGTGCTGTGAAATTTCCTACAAGAATTCTGAACCCGTATTTTATGTCCGAAGTTGTTCAAATTTTGAATAAAATTTGTCCGAGTTGCAAATCTGTCCGGCAAGATCTGGTGAAGGTATTGCATCTCATTGCTTTGCTTGAATATGTAGAATGCTTAGTTTTTTTGCCAGGCTTGGGCTAGTTAACTAACATTCGTGGTAGTTAGACCTCTCAGCCTTTTATGATGCTCAGGGAATGTAGAATATTCATTCTTTTTTGGAATGCTAATATCACCATGAAATCCTGTTAAGGACAGTGAGTCAATTTAGTTTTGTGCTCTTATTGAATTACCAGGATAAGCTTGTATGTCTCATTATGGTTGTCATTTACTTTTACTTTTTCCCCCTCGTAAACCTCGAGAAGAGGTACCAAATTAACAAATAATGTTGCCTTCAAAATTGGGACTTTCCTGTTTACCTCTGCTTTGTTAATTAGTTTATTTATTTGCTGCTTTGTACATGTACAGAAAAATGATCCGAGGCCTAAAGAAAATTTGAGCAAGGGCTGCAAGTACTGTGTGGTGAGTAATGTTTCCCCTTTCCCGCTCACAGTGGTACAGTCAGCTGTGCAGTTTCTAAAGTCATAAATTATATTTTTATCATTATGACAGAGGCAGGCATTGTCAATAGGATGGTATCCAAGAATGAAATTCAAAATTTACTCTGGGGAAATCTTGCGGAAAACAACAATCACGGTTGAAATTGGACAACGACCACCAACAAAGAAAGGGGTCAGAAAACCTTTGGCTCCTGACTTCTGGGATATTATCCCAAAGGATGAAGAACAAGATGAAAATGCTATTAAGCCAACTAAAAGGATTTTGACTCATGGACAGGTAGTGGTCATGTGTTCAATTATATGCAAATGCTTTTCCTTCTTCCTAGTGCTTTTGGGTTCCAAGTGTGCATGTCCAATCCAAGTTTTTATGTTGCTGACTCTGAGTTCCCCAGGTCACAAACTTCTAGGAACCTCTCTTTTATAGTTCTTCTCAAATATCTTCTGCTTGTATTATGGAATCATGATGTGTGAAACATAATTTTGAATTCGTGTAATATCACGAAGACTTGGTTTTGGTATATAGGACAGTAGAGCCATTAGATCCCTTCTTAAGACTTTCGTTTGTCAAATTTATGCTGATTTCAGAATTCTGCTTCAGGATTTTAATTTATGCCATTCCTGAGCCACTTTAAAGTGGTTATGCGTACTCATTAGTTTTCTGTATATTGTAATTGTTACTATACCTTAACTTTTTTCATCATCCTAAGATGATGTGGAAAGCAACTATTGGTTTTTCATGTAAGCCACATGCACAATTTTGGCGTTTTGATACCCTAGCCGCATCTATGATGGTGGCGTCATGGAAATCTTGCCTTTCCCCCAGTTATGTGCATACTTCACTTCTTATTTAGTAGTGTTGTATTTCGATACAAATCTTCCTGACCCATTTTGATTCGTGTACACTTCCATTTCTTACAGATATGCCATTTGTTAGAGGGTGTTGATCATAAGTTCATTGAGAAGTATGTCTTAGAGAAAGAATTGCTCTTCCTCACCAACTTCTCAGTAACTCCGAATTCTCATCGTGTGTCTGAAGTAATGCATTCATTTTCCAATGCACAAAGACTGACATTTGTAAGTAGTACTTGCTGAATGCATTGTTTTTTCCTCTTATTTCTCTTTTCCACTGTTCATAATAAAATGATTCATTTATCAGCTTGCATAAGTTTCTGTGCGCTACAACTTCAAATGGTCACAGGATAATCGCACAAGGGCATACAAGAAGATGGTTGATTTCAGAGGGAAAACGCATGAATTGTGTTTTCATGTTCTCGAGAGCCTTGGAGCTTCCAAGGTGAGAGCTGCAATGCCCAACTTTTCAGTTAGTGTCAGTGTAAATTTTTTCTAAATGGTTTCCTTAACACTGCAATTCTTGTTTGCAGATAAACCCCGACAGGTCAGCACAAAATGATCCTATTTACATTCTGCAAAAGAAGAGCGATGATGTCACCACCAACTCTTCAGGATTGAGATGGATCAAGGATGTTGTTCTTGGTAAGAGGAATGATCATTCATTCCGAATGGTGGTTGTTGGAGACCCAAGTCTTGAGCTTAGAGAAATTGGGATCCCTCGTGAAGTTGCAGAAAGATTGCAAATTTCTGAACATCTGACTGCATACAACTGGGAAAAGCTGTTAATCTGTTGCGAAGAACTCCTTCTTGAGAAGGGTTCAATCCATGTGAGAAGATCAAGTGGTCTTGTCCGCATTCATCGCACCAAGGACCTGAAAATCAATGACGTGATATATCGGCGTCTGAAAGATGGAGATACGGTCCTCATCAATAGGCCTCCTTCCATTCACCAGCATTCCCTAATTGCCCTCTCTGTCAAAATCCTTCCCGTGCCGTCAGCTCTGGCAATAAACCCACTCTGCTGTTCCCCACTTCGGGGTGATTTCGATGGTGACTGCTTGCATGGCTATGTTCCTCAATCAGTGAACACAAGGACTGAGCTCACCGAGCTTATTGCTTTAGATAAGCAGTTGACTAATGCACAGAGTGGTTCAAATCTGCTTTCTCTTGGTCAAGATAGTTTAACTGCGGCACACTTGGTGTTGGATGATGGAGTCTTTCTCAACAAGTTCCAGATTCAGCAGTTGCAGATGTTTTCTTCAAAGGAATTATCTTCTCCACTTTCTGATGGTGTTTGGACTGGCAAACAATTGATTAGCATGCTCTTGCCAAAAGGGTTTGACTATGATTTTCCATCAGATAATGCATCGATACGCGATGGCGAGATTGTTACTTGTGATGGATCTTTATGGTTACGCGACACAGAGGCAAACCTTTTTCAAAGCCTTGTTCAGTATTGCCCAGGCAATGTTCTTGATTTGTTGCATGCTGCTCAGAGAGTTCTCTGTGAATGGCTGTCAATGAGAGGTCTTAGTGTTTCACTCTCTGACTTTTACCTCTGTCCTGATTCCTACTCACGTGAAAGCATGATGGATGAGATTTCATATGGGATGAAAGAAGCAGAGAAGACATGCATCACAAGGCAGTTAATGGTTGACTCTTTTCAGGACTTCCTTACTGGTGAAGGGATTCGAGGTGTGTTTGATGCAGAGTGCTTGTTCCTTGAAAGACAGAGATCTGTTTCCCTCAGCCAAGCATCTGTTGATGCTTTCAAGCAAGTGTTTCGTGATATTCAAAATTTGGCCTTCAGATATTCCTCCAAGGAAAACTCATTATTGACCATGTTTAAGGCTGGAAGCAAAGGAAATCTACTGAAACTGGCCCAGCACAGCATCTCTCTTGGCTTGCAATCTTCTTTGGTTCCATTGTCTTTCAGAATGCCTCGTCAGCTTTCATGCGAAGCTTGGAATAGGTTTAGAGCCGATGAGGTTAATGAGTGTGCCAAGAGGTTTGTTCCATCTGCAATGGTCGAGGGTTGTTATCTCACTGGACTGAATCCCCTGGAATGCTTTGTTCATTCAGTGACAAGCAGAGAAAGCTCATTCAGTGATAATGCTGACCTTCCTGGAACTTTGACTCGAAGGCTTATGTTCTTCATGCGTGATATTTGTATTGCATATGATGGCACAGTGAGAAGTGCATATGGGAATCAGCTCGTACAATTCTCATACACAGGTCAAAAGGAAGATTCTAAGAGCACAATGAATTGTGATCCAATTGGAGGCCATCCCGTTGGTTCATTGACTGCTTCTGCCATCTCTGAAGCAGCATATAGTGCTCTCGATCAACCCATAAGTCTACTGCAAAAATCTCCTCTGCTAAATCTTAAGGTCCGCCCCGCCCCTCCTCTCTCTCTCTCTCTCTCTCTCTAATATGTTGTTGAACAGTACACACTGCGGTTTTTTGGAATTTTTCTGATACCTCAAGAGTGTTTAAATTGTGCAGAATGTACTAGAATGTGGTACCAAGAAGAGTAAATCCCAGAGAACTGCATCATTGTTCCTCTCTCCGAAACTTGGAAGAAGAAGATATGGGTTTGAATATGGAGCATTGAAAATTCAGAACCAGTTACAGAAAGTTCTTCTTTCTGACACTGTTTCCATTGCCAGGATCATGTATGATCCCGGAATTTCTCTTTTTCAGTTTCTTGTACGTTTTCTGTAGATTAGTCTGTTTCCTTAACTAATTTGACTATTTTGGGCATAAGCTATACTCCACACGGTGATGGCAAAGCCCATTCAAACCCTTGGGTTATCCATTTCCACTTGCTGAAGGTATTAGCTTTTAAATGCTTAATTCATTTTTCCCATTGAAAAGCACAGGCATGGATATTTCATATTTAATTTTTTTCCCGTTCAGGAAATCGTGAAGAAGAAAGGGCTACAGGCTGCATCGGTAGCCAACGCCCTTGCCAACCAGTGCTTATCAACACCTAAATTTCCCAAAATGGAGTTCAAGTGCAGGTATGCTGCTTGTTATCAACCACAAAAAAATCTGAAATGTAAGAGGACTTGTTGGATGGTGGCGTACCATCTAAAGTCCAAGTGAATATGATTGTTTTCCAAGTCTTAAGCAATCTGTAGGAGCCATGCTATAGTAAAATGTCGTGCAAATTCAAAGTTACGATAGTTTTTATTCTTCCTTGATCGAATTTTCAGGGGCTGCTGCTCTTTTGGTGATAACTGGAAGGAAAAGGAAGAAACTTTTTGCATAACAGCCACGGTGGTTGACAGTTCTAAAAGATTGTCCACCAAGTTGGAAACTATTCAAGATATGGTGGTTCCTTCTCTTCTCAGAACACCTGTTAGAGGTTGGTGGCTTCTAATATTGAAACCTCTGTCTTTTGTTTTGCATTAATGACCTTTTATACGGGACTTCTTATTGTTGATCTTCAGTCACATAGTCAATTACATTTTTTTGCTGCAGTTACGCTAGATATATGTATTGGCTTTCACTTACTCTTTTTTGCTTTTCATGGGGCTAGGATCCACTGAGATTGATAAGGTGGATATTCTTTGGAACAATAGGCCAAAAGTACAAAAATCTGGTAAAGCTCCTTCCGGCGAGCTCTACTTGAGAGTTGCTTTATCTGGAATAACAGATACATCAAAACTGTGGGGCCAACTTCTGTACAGTTGTCTCCCCATAATGGATATGATCGACTGGACAAGAAGTCATCCCGACAACATAAGAGATCTATCTTCTGCTTATGGTGTGGATGCTGGTTGGAAAGTTTTTCTCAATGTGAGTTGGTCATATTGATCATAAAAAGTCGGTCTCTGTATATTGTTCTCTGGAGATTAACTGCTGACCTGATGATGTATGAAACTACACAGAACCTGGAGTCTGCAGTTGCTGATGTTGGCAAGACTGTACTTCCACAGCATTTGCTTCTGCTGGCAAACACAATGTCGGTTACTGGAGAATTTGTTGCTCTAAATGGAAAAGGGTTGAGACTACAGAGGGAGCACTCAAAGATTTCGACCCCATTTATGCAAGCCAGCTTTAGTGTTAGTCATCCTCATCATATGAAAAAGTTCCAGTCTTTATGGTATGTTCATTACTTTTGCCAAAAACTTAATTGTGGTCTTTTTCTTCCCCAAAAATTGATGCAGAACCCTGGAGATAACTTTATTCGGGCTGCTAAGATGGGTGTCACTGATCAGCTAATGGGTCCACTGGATGATCTTGCTTGGGGAAAGATGCCTGCTATCGGCACTGGCAAGTTTGACATCTTGTTTTCTCAGAAGGTAGGCTGCAAGAAATATCTATCTATCTTCAAACAGTGCTTCCAATTGATCAAATTTCTGCTTTCTCTTTTCCTCACTGTCTTATTTGATTTGATCAGGGTGAAATGTCGAAGCCAGCGAATCCATACGAGTTCCTTGCTGCAAACAAGACGTCTGAAACCCCTAGGCCGACCAAGTTTGAGATCCCAGGTTCATGGAGCAGTAGATTTGAGAAATATGGCAAAGAGCTTCCATTGAGATTCAACAAGGGCTCCAGAAAATTCAGCATAGCGAAGTCCCTGCGTAGTCATACCTCGTACGATGACATTCTGAATCTCAGCTCTGATCTCCGCAAACTCTTAAATAGGTAGAAGTTCAGAATTCAACAATCTGCTTCTGTTAGTTCATCCTTTTTAAGCTCGAATGCAGAAATGGATGGTCAGAGGTCTCAAGAAAGCCATCTGAGTTTGTTCCTCTTGATGCAGCTCTCCTGTGGACGAGGAGCTAGGTGAGCGGGACAAAGTCAAACTGATGCAAGCGTTATACTTCCACCCTCGAAAAGACGAGAAGCTTGGAGACGGAGCTCAGTACTTCAAGGTAATGTGTCTAAAAGTTCCAAGCAAGAACCAATGTTCAGCGGGGCAATTATGATTACTAAGTTGTGGGCATATGATTTGGCAGGTGATAAACCACCCGAAGCACGAAGGGTCTCGATGCTTCTCGGTGGTTAGAAGCGACGGGACAATGGAGGACTTCTCTTACCATAAGTGCATCCTTGCGGCGCTCGATGTCATAGCTCCTGGGAAAGCCTCCATCTATCAACGCAGGCATTTGCAGAGGCTGGGAGATAATGGTGTAGACCCGGTTGCATAAAACCAACCAGCAGCAAGAAATCCCAATGTAGTGTAGTGCATAGTAGGCAGGCTCTGAACAGTTTGCTGTCTCTGCGCTTTTGTTGTAACCTTTTTTGTTGAGTTTGGATGCTTCTTCTTTTGGGGGGTTAGAGTATTAGAGAGGGATTGTTCGAGAGACAATCCTCTCCCTGAGCTTTTTTTTGCTCCTTCTACTACTTCCTTTGCCCTTTATGTGTGGCATTTGATTGAAGATGAATCAATTTCATTCTCAATCAAAGCGCCATGGAGTAAAAAGGCGGAGAAGTCTAGTGGAAGCAGCAACGAAAAGCTTGCGTGGAGTGTAGTCAGTCACCATTCATTTCTCAAAATGTTGTAGTCTCTCATAAAGTGTAGTGTAGTAGTCGTTTCTGTCTGTTGAAAAGCTGCAGACAGTAGGGAAAACATGTTCTATGTGACATTGGATGATGAAGAAGAAGAACATGAACAGAAAACTGTTGGTAGAAGAATGTTCTCTAGTTACTTCTTCGATTGCGAGATGTTTTGTTTTGAGTTCTCCTGAGGAGTGTCTGGCATTCGAGTAGTTCTCTAATTTATTTAACACTTAAACAATAAGAAAATTAACTCACAAGTTCATAGAATTGTAGCACAATAGCTCACATATTTTTTATTCCTCACTTGCTACAAAACCCCTGGACAAGATATTTTAGAATTGCTCTAACACCTAAACATGTCTAAACATAAGTTTAATTGTAACTTTTTGAACAATAGGTCTAAATAACAAAACTGGCTAAACTCATGTGCTAGTCTGAAAGTATATATATTCAATATTTTTGTGATTTTGGAGAGTTGCAAGCAGGTTGCTGTGGAGGTGTGAGCCATTATTATTAGGTACCGGTTACTATGACAACACTCCTTGTGTTGTTATTGTAACAACACTAGTCTCCAATTAATAGGAAGCTAGGATAGTGATGACTTTTTATTAGATGAGTTGACCTAGTGTAAAATCAAAGCAGAGGTATAATTGTCATTATGAAAAATCTGTTTAAATAATAAAAAATAAAAAAATAAAAAAATATTTTTTTTATTTTCTATCCAAAAATTTGGTCGCCGGAATTCTGCCACCGGTCGCCGGAAAGTGGTCGTCGGTCACCGAAATATGCTTTTTGTCGCCAGAATATGCTATTTGTCGCTGGAATATACTTACCGGCGTCGGAATCTAGTTATCGGGGCCGGAATATGCCTATCGGCGTCGGAATCTGCTCACTGACGGTCACCGGAGTTCGGTCAACGACCACCGGATGTATGGTCTACATTGTGAGATTTATGGTTTGGTTTCTCATATTTTCGTATGCCTTTTGTGGTTTGCTTTATCGTGTTTGTGGTTTGCATTGAGAAGTTTCTGGTTTGCTTTCAAAAATTTTGTGGTTTGCATTGAGGGGTTTCTCGTTTGTTTTAATATATTTGTGGTCTGCATTAGGACGTTTATGGTTTGCTTTTTTGTGGTTTGATTTACTGTGTTTGTGGTTTGCATTAGGAGGTTTCTAGTGTGCGTCGCAAATGTTGTGGTTTGCTTTATGAGGTTTGTGGTTTGTTTTAGGAGATTTGTGGTATGCATTCGGAGGTTTCTGGTTTGCTTTATTGTGTTTCTGGTTTGCATTAAGAAGTTTATGGCGTGCTTTCGAAAATTTTATGGTTTGATTTGTGGGGTTTTTGGTTTGTTTTAATATATTTGTGGTATGCATTAGGAGGTTTGTGGTTTGCTTTATCGTGTTTGTAGTTTGTATTATGAGATTTCTGGTGTGCTTTCGGAATATTTATGGTATGTTTTGTGGGTTTTTGGTTTGTTTTAGGGGATTTGTGATATGGATTGGGAGGTTTCTGGTACGCTTTTTGTGGATTTTTGCAATTCAAAGCTATGGTTTGCAATTCAACGTTAGGAAACCCCAACCCACCAAAATTTATTGGCAGTTTTCATTGATCCCACAGCCACAGGCGCCCTAAAGAGAGAGCCAAAATAGATCGGTTGACTAGCCCAGCCGAGTAAAGGGGGGAGCTGATGGGTTTGGCTTGGTAGAAGCCAATGTTTTGGGCGGGAGAAAGGGAACAAAGGGGCCCAACAAATGATTAAAATGGGGAAAGAAGCTCATAAAGTGGCTTCTGCGGGTCCACCAAGAAAAAAGTAGAGAAAAAGAGAATTAATTGGAAAGAGGAGAGAAGTGACAAAAAATATAAAGAAAAATGAGAAATAATTGGAGAGAGGAGGGAAGTGACAGAAAATGAAAAGAAAAAAAGGGAAAAGTAATTGCAAAGAAGAGAGAAGTGACGAAAAAGTGGGGAAATTTTTATTTTTGTGGTAAGATATTATGTGGTAAGATATTAGTCTGGGCAGTATGGATTTTTATTTTTGCATGAATTGATATTATATGCAGTGGATATGAGTTTGTGAAGTAATGAATATTGTGTCTTCCATCAAAACTAAACACACTATCAAGTCCTAACACATAAGGCTTGCAACCTTAGTTAGGGCTGCCCGCCGAGGGCCCATGGGCCGAAGGCCTATGAAACAATAATAGTAGGAGAGTGAAGGTTTAGGGTTTATGATTTAGTGATTAGTCTGGTAGTCGGATATTAAACTGGGTGGTGTTTGTACTTGTTTTTGCAAAGAATGTGTATTAGTTTAGGTGGTTCGGATATTAGCTTTGGTTTGAATTGATATTAGTTCATGTTTTCAACTATTTGTCTGGGATGTTTGGATATTTGTTTTCTCATTAACTGATATTAGTCTGTTGATATTAGTTCATTAGCCAATTTAATTACTTTTGGTATTAGTTTGCGATTGTCAGATATTAATCTATGTGTGGCGGGTATTAGTCTGCGATGGTCAGATATTAGTCTGTGTGTGGTGGGTATTAGTCTTTATAGTTAGGATATTATTTACGACCTGAATGTATATTTGTCTTAGGCGTTGGGATATTAGTCCGGGTGTTGTGGATATTTGTTATGGTGAACGGATATTATTTTGGGTGGTTTGGATTTGTTTTGTGTGAATGTTTACCTATGTTTGTATTGAAATTTAGTTTAATTAGCGATTAAGGTTTGGAGTTTATGTGTAATTGGTATTAGTTTGTGATGTTCAGATATGAATCTGTATGTAGTGGGTATTAGTTTTCGGTGGTAAGATATTAATCTGTGTGTGGTGGGTATTAGTCTGCTACGGTCCGATAATAGTCTGGGTGGTTTGGATCTTTGTTGTATATGCTTATATCAATTTAGGGTTTGGTGTAAGGGTTTAGGATTTAGAATTAGGGTTTACAATTTAGAGTTTGGAGTTTAGGGTTTAGGATTCGCATTTGGGGTTTAGGGGGTTGGGGTTTAGGGTTCAGGGTTGGGGGTTGAGGTTTAGAGTTTAGGGTTCAAGCTTTGTGTTAGTGTTTAGGGTTAGGGTTTCAGGTACATGGTTCGAGTTTTGGTTTCAGGTTTAGAAGACAATAATGTGGAAATGGTTTTGAACACAATGTAGGGTGGTTCGATTTTTGTCTGTGGTGATAAGATATTATTATGTGATTGGAGGATATTAGTATGAGATGTGTGGATATGTTGGCTGTGTAGTCGGATATTAGTCTAAGACAGTTAGAAATTAGTCTTTGAGCGATGGATATTAGTTTGTATGGGTGAGGATATTTATTATGTGAGGAACGGATATTGGTATGGGTGGTGTGGATATTGTTTTTACTGTGTAGGGATATTGGTCTGCTATGGTTTTCTAGTACGCAAAACTAGTGAGAACACTCGATACAATTAGTAGTCAAAGTCATTCCGACATGGCGATTATAACTTTCCAAACAAAAAATAGTACTTTAAGAAAATTCTTTGTTCAAGTGTGGGATTGCTGTTCCAAAATGTCGATCATCTTTTGGATTTTTTCCCGTCTCGATAATATCTTGACCTCACAGGGATTAAATGTGTTTAATTGATTACTAAATGTGGGTAATTGATTAAATGTGTTTAATTGATGACTAAAGGGAAAAACAAACCGATGAATCGTGAAGAGGCAAAGAGATCGAGGATATTAGTCTGGGCTTTCAGGATATACTTTGGCACACAAAAAGTATTAGTCTGAGCTTTAAGGATATTATTCTACATAAAGACGGATATTTTTCTCGGAGGCTACGGTATATTTTTGAATAATAATTTATGTTGGTAATTATATCCAACATTTGACAAAATATTATCCATCTTGCTACAAACCAACATCCTTCCCTAAATATTATCTAACCCTAAGTTCAGTTTTACAAACCAATATCACACTACACAAATCTAAAATAAACTTTTCTTCCTTTTCCCTCATCGTCTTGGTCATCACTTTCTTCATCCTCAATTTCTTGGTCCTCATTTTGTTGTTGTTGTTTGGCACATTTAGGCCTAAAGGTTTCGCCTTCTGATGTGGTCCTCATTGCAGTTGATTTAGTTCTTGTCATTGCAGCTGGACTTCACATAACGAATACCCCAACCATCAGAAGTAATATCAAACAAGTCATATCTAAATATATCAAGCAACTATCCAGGCAATTCACAAATGATATCGTGGTCGACCAAAACCAATATCAATGTAGGAATATCCAGATATATCAAACAACTATCCAAGCAATTAAAAACTGATATCCTGCCCGAATAGAACTAATATCGGAACGCACACAAAACATATCCAAAAAACAAAGCAACCCAGATCCAATCAAATCCACAAAATCCACAAACAAAGCAACCCAGACCCAGATCCAGTCACATCGACAAACCCAGAAAACATATCCACATAATCCAAATATATCAAACAACTATCTAGGCAATTCACAAATGATATCATGGTCGACCAAAACCAATATCAATGTAGAAATATCCAGATATATCAAACAACTATCCAGGCAATAAAAAACTGATATCCTGCCCGAACAGAACTAATATCGGAACGCACACAAAACATATCCACAAAACCCAGAAAACAAAGCTACCCAGACCTAGATCCAGTCACATCCACAAACCCAGAAAACATATCCACATAATCCAAAAAAACACATCCACAAACCCAGAAAACATATCCACATAATCCAGAAAACACATCCACAAACCCAGAAACATATCCACATAATCCACAAAAGAAAGCAACCCAGATCCAGTCAAATCTAAGTTACCAGAAAACAAATCCATCAAACTCATACAAAAAACGCAGAAAAAGAAAAACCCAGATCTAGTTGAATCCATGAAACCCTAACTTCAAACACTACTTATTTCTTTGAAACACAAAATCAGAATCCAAGAAACAAAATCAAAAGAAAAATAGAACAATCTTCAGAAACTCGATTGAATCACAATAAGCAAGGTGAAGAATGAAATAGAGAAGAGAGAGAGAGAGAGAGAGAGAGAGAGAGAGAGAGAGAGATGTGGGGGGGGGGGGGGGGGGAACACGGTTACCGTCATCTTCTTCCTTCAAGCACAGCCACCGTCGCCGACAACTTCTTCCTTGTCGCGATACCGTCGTCGCCGTCGTTTTCACAGTCGCCGTCGTCTGCTTTGTTAGAGTCGGAGAGTGGTTCTGGTGATTATTGGGAGAAAAGGGGAGGAGGAAACAAAAAAGTTTTTGAGGAGAGAAAATGAAAACTAACGAAGTGATTTGAAGAGAGAAGGAGACTAAGAAAAGGCAGCCATTTTTTTGAATTTGTGGGCCCCCTTTGGATAGTGGAATTAGGGCAGCCGATGGACTCGGCTCTCTTCCTCTCACAAGTCGGCGCCAATCCTCCTCCACCGTCCGATCCGGCTCGACGACGTGGCCATCTATCCTACCCTGTCAGTATCTCCTAACAAAATGGCATGTTAAGAGCATAACTAGATTGGTCTTCAAGGACCAATCCACCCAATCTGAACTTCGTCTTCCTCGGATTCGCCTTGTTCTGCTCCATCGCGTCGGTCGGAGTCACGTAGAACACCATTTGGTCCTGGAAATTGTTCAGGACGATGACGATGAACCCGGCCACGCAGCTGAACGCGAGCGCGTAGGTCCACAGCCGCCTGGTCTGCATCTGGCGAGCTCGGGCTCCGATGTCCACTTCGGTTGAAAGTGCAATTTCTCATTGCACCGATGGCCAATGAGGGGAAGGGAGGATGCGTTGGAATCGTGTGACCGAGAGGAACGCCATAGAGTTGGAATTTGCAAGAAAAAAGGTATCTAAAGAAATTTCATTTTTTCACCAAATAGGCTCGTGGGCTCACGAAAAGTTCGGTTTAAAGTGCAATTTCTCATTGCACCGATGGCTAACGAGGGGAAGGGAGGTTGCGCTGGAATCGTGTGACCGTGAGGAACGCCATAGAGTTGGAATTTGCAAGAAAAAAGGTCTCTAAAGAAATTTCATTTTTTCACCAAATAGGCTTGTGGGCTCACGAAAAGTTCGGTTTAAAGTGCAATATCTCATTGCACCGATGGCCAACGAGGGGAAGGGAGGTTGTGTTGGAATCGTGTGACCATGAGGAACGCCATAGAGTTCGAATTTTCAAGAAAAAAGATCTCTAAAGAAATTTCATTTTTTCACCAAATAGGCTTGTGGGCTCACGAAAAGTTCGGTTTATAATGCAATTTCTCATTGCACCGATGGCCAACGAGGGGAAGGGCGGTTGTGTTGGAATCGTGTGACCGTGAGGAACGCCATAGGGTGGGAATTTGCAAGAAAAAAGGTCTCTAAAGAAATTTCATTTTTTCACCAAATATGCTTGTGGGCTCACGAAAAGTTCGGTTTGAAGTGCAATATCTCATTGCACCGATGGCCAACGAGGGGAAGGGAGGTTGCGTTGGAATCGTGTGACCGTGAGGAACGCCATAGAGTTGGAATTTGCAAAGAAAAAGGTCTCTAAAGAAATTTCATTTTTTCACCAAATAGTCTTGTGGGTTTACGAAAAGTTCGGTTTAAAGTGCAATTTCTCATTGCACCGATGGCCAACGAGGGGAAGGGAGGTTGTGTTGGAATCGTGTGACCGAGAGGAACGCCATAGAGTTGGAATTTGCAAGAAAAAAGGTCTCTAAAGAAATTTCATTTTTTCACCAAATAGGCTTGTGGGCTCACGAAAAGTTCGGTTTAAAGTGCAATTTCTCATTGCACCGATGGCCAACGAGGGGAAGGGAGGTTGCGTTGGAATCGTGTGACCGAAAGGAACGCCATAGAGTTGGAATTTGCAAGAAAAAAGGTCTCTAAAGAAATTTCATTTTTTCACCAAATAGGCTTGTTGGCTCACGAAAAGTTCGGTTTGAAGTGCAATATCTCATTGCACCGATGGCCAACGAGGGGAAGGGAGGTTGCGTTGGAATCATGTGACCGTGAGGAACGCCATAGAGTTGGAATTTGCAAGAAAAAAGGTCTCTAAAGAAATTTCATTTTTTCACCAAATAGGCTTGTTGTCTCACGAAAAGTTCGGTTTGAAGTGCAATATCTCATTGCACCGATGGCCAACGAGGGGAAGGGAAGTTGCGTTGGAATCATGTGACCGTGAGGAACGCCATAGAGTTGGAATTTGCAAGAAAAAAGGTCTCTAAAGAAATTTCATTTTTTCACCAAATAGGCTTGTTGGCTCACGAAAAGTTCGGTTTGAAGTGCAATATCTCATTGCACCGATGGCCAACGAGGGGAAGGGAGGTTGCGTTGGAATTGTGTGACGCAGAGGAACGCCATAGAGTTGGAATTTGCAAGAAAAAAGGTCTCTAAAGAAATTTCACTTTTTTCACCAAATAGGCTTGTGGGCTCACGAAAAGTTCGGTTTAAAGTGCAATTTCTCATTGCACCGATGGCCAATGAGGGGAAGGGAGGATGCGTTGGAATCGTGTGACCGAGAGGAACGCCATAGAGTTTGAATTTGCAAGAAAAAAGGTCTCTAAAGAAATTTCATTTTTTCACCAAATAGGCTTGTGGGCTAACGAAAAGTTCGGTTAAAAGTGCAATTTCTCATTGCACCGATGGCCAATGAGGGGAAGGGAGGTTGCGTTGAAATCGTGTGACCGAGAGGAACGCCATAGAGTTTGAATTTGCACGAAAAAAGGTCTCTAAAGAAATTTCATTTTTTCACCAAATAGGCTTGTGGGCTCACGAAAAGTTCGGTTTAAAGTGCAATTTCTCATTGCACCGATGGCCAATGAGGGGAAGGGAGGTTGCGTTGGAATCGTGTGACCGAGAGGAACGCCATAGAGTTGGAATTTTCAAGAAAAAAGGTCTCTAAAGAAATTTCATTTTTTCACCAAATAGGCTTGTGGACTCACGAAAAGTTCGGTTTAAAGTGCAATTTCTCATTGCACCGATGGCCAACGAGGGGAAGGGAGGTTGCGTTGGAATCGTGTGACCGAGAGGAACGCCATAGAGTTGGAATTTGCAAGAAAAAAGGTCTCTAAATAAATTTCATTTTTTCACCAAATAGGTTTGTGGACTCATGAAAAGTTCGGTTAAAAGTGCAATTTCTCATTGCACCGATGGCCAACGAGGGGAAGGGAGGTTGCGTTGGAATCGTGTGACCGAGAGGAACGCCATAGAGTTGGAATTTGCAAGAAAAAAGGTCTCTAAAGAAATTTCATTTTTTCACCAAATAGGCTTGTGGGCTAACGAAAAGTTCGGTTTAAAGTGCAATTTCTCATTGCACCGATGGCCAACGAGGGGAAGGGAGGTTGCGTTGGAATCGTGTGACCGAGAGAAACGCCATAGAGTTGGAATTTGTAAGAAAAAAGGTCTCTAAAGAAATTTCACTTTTTTCACCAAATAGGCTTGTGGGCTCACGAAAAGTTCGGTTTAAAGTGCAATTTCTCATTGCACCGATGTCCAACGAGAGGAAGGGAGGTTGCGTTGGAATCGTGTGACCGAGAGGAACGCCATAGAGTTGGAATTTGCAAGAAAAAAGGTCTCTAAAGAATTTTCATTTTTTCACCAAATATGCTTGTGGGCTAACGAAATGTTCGGTTTAAAGTGCAATTTCTCATTGCACCGATGGCCAATGAGGGGAAGAGAGGTTGCGTTGGAATCGTGTGACCGAGAGGAACACCATGGAGTAGGAATTTTGAAGAAAAAAGGTATCTAAATAAATTTCATTTTTTCACCAAATAGGCTTGTGGACTCACGAAAAGTTCGGTTTAAAGTGCAATTTCTCATTGCACCGATGGCCAACGAGGGGAAGGGAGGTTGCGTTGGAATCGTGTGACCGAGAGGAACGCCATAGAGTTGGAATTTGCAAGAAAAAAGGTCTCTAATGAAATTTCATTTTTTCACCAAATAGGCTTGTGGGCTAACGAAAAGTTCGGTTAAAAGTGCAATTTCTCATTGCACCGATGGCCAATGAGGGGAAGGGAGGTTGCGTTGGAATCGTGTGACCGAGAGGAACGCCATAGAGTTGGAATTTTCAAGAAAAAAGGTCTCTAAAGAAATTTCATTTTTTCACCAAATAGGCTTGTGGACTCACGAAAAGTTCGGTTTAAAGTGCAATTTCTCATTGCACCGATGGCCAACGAGGGGAAGGGAGGTTGCGTTGGAATCGTGTGACCGAGAGGAACGCCATAGAGTTGGAATTTGCAAGAAAAAAGGTCTCTACATAAATTTCATTTTTTCACCAAATAGGCTAGTGGGCTCACGAAAAGTTCGATTTAAAGTGCAATTTCTCATTGCACCGATCTCCAATGAGAGGAAGGGAGGTTGCGTTGGAATCGTGTGACCGAGAGGAACGCCATAGAGTTGAAATTTGCAAGAAAAAAGGTCTCTACAGAAATTTCATTTTTTCACCAAATAGGCTTGTGGGCTCACGAAAAGTTCGATTCAAAGTGCAATTTCTCATTGCACCGATGGCCAACGAGGGGAAGGGAGGTTGCGTTGGAATCGTGTGACCGAGAGGAACGCCATAGAGTTGGAATTTGCAAGAAAAAAGGTCTCTAAAGAAATTTCACTTTTTTCACTAAATAGGCTTGTGGGCTCACGAAAAGTTCGGTTTAAAGTGCAATTTCTCATTGCACCGATGGCCAATGAGGGGAAGGGAGGTTGCGTTGGAATCGTGTGACCGAGAGGAACGCCATAGAGTTGGAATTTGCAAGAAAAAAGGTCTCTAAAGAAATTTCATTTTTTCACCAAATAGGCTTGTGGGCTAACGAAAAGTTCGGTTTAAAGTGCAATTTCTCATTGCACCGATGGCCAACGAGGGGAAGGGAGGTTGCGTTGGAATCGTGTGACCGAGAGGAACGCCATAGAGTTGGAATTTGTAAGAAAAAAGGTCTCTAAAGAAATTTCACTTTTTTCACCAAATAGGCTTGTGGGCTCACGAAAAGTTCGGTTTAAAGTGCAATTTCTCATTGCACCGATGTCCAACGAGAGGAAGGGAGGTTGCGTTGGAATCGTGTGACCGAGAGGAACGCCATAGAGTTGGAATTTGCAAGAAAAAAGGTCTCTAAAGAAATTTCATTTTTTCACCAAATAGGCTTGTGGGCTCACGAAAAGTTCGGTTAAAAGTGTAATTTCTCAATGCACCGATGGCCAATGAGGGGAAGGGAGGTTGCGTTGGAATCGTGTGACCGAGAGGAACGCCATAGAGTTGGAATTTGCAAGAAAAAAGGTCTCTAAAGAAATTTCACTTTTTTCACCAAATAGGCTTGTGGGCTCACGAAAAGTTCGGTTTAAAGTGCAATTTCTCATTGCACCGATGGCCAATGAGGGGAAGGGAGGTTGCGTTGGAATCGTGTGACCGAGAGGAACGCCGTAGAGTTGGAATTTGCAAGAAAAAAGGTTTCTAAAGAAATTTCATTTTTTCACCAAATAGGCTTGTGTGCTCTCGAAAAGTTCGGTTAAAAGTGCAATTTCTCATTGCACCGATGGCCAACGAGGGGAAGGGAGGTTGCGTTGGAATCGTGTGACCGAGAGGAACGCCATAGAGTTGGAATTTGCAAGAAAAAAGGTCTCTAAAGAATTTTCATTTTTTCACCAAATATGCTTGTGGGCTAACGAAAAGTTCGGTTTAAAGTGCAATTTCTCATTGCACCGATGGCCAACGAGGGGAAGGGAGGTTGCGTTGGAATCGTGTGACCGAGAGGAACGCCATAGAGTTGGAATTTGTAAGAAAAAAGGTCTCTAAAGAAATTTCACTTTTTTCACCAAATAGGCTTGTGGGCTCACGAAAAGTTCGGTTTAAAGTGCAATTTCTCATTGCACCGATGTCCAACGAGAGGAAGGGAGGTTGCGTTGGAATCGTGTGACCGAGAGGAACGCCATAGAGTTGGAATTTGCAAGAAAAAAGGTCTCTAAAGAAATTTCATTTTTTCACCAAATAGGCTTGTGGGCTCACGAAAAGTTCGGTTAAAAGTGTAATTTCTCATTGCACCGATGGCCAATGAGGAGAAGGGAGGTTGCGTTGGAATCGTGTGACCGAGAGGAACGCCATAGAGTTGGAATTTGCAAGAAAAAAGGTCTCTAAAGAAATTTCACTTTTTTCACCAAATAGGCTTGTGGGCTCACGAAAAGTTCGGTTTAAAGTGCAATTTCTCATTGCACCGATGGCCAATGAGGGGAAGGGAGGTTGCGTTGGAATCGTGTGACCGAGAGGAACGCCGTAGAGTTGGAATTTGCAAGAAAAAAGGTTTCTAAAGAAATTTCATTTTTTCACCAAATAGGCTTGTGTGCTCTCGAAAAGTTCGGTTAAAAGTGCAATTTCTCATTGCACCGATGGCCAACGAGGGGAAGGGAGGTTGCGTTGGAATCGTGTGACCGAGAGGAACGCCATAGAGTTGGAATTTGCAAGAAAAAAGGTCTCTAAAGAATTTTCATTTTTTCACCAAATATGCTTGTGGGCTAACGAAATGTTCGGTTTAAAGTGCAATTTCTCATTGCACCGATGGCCAATGAGGGGAAGAGAGGTTGCGTTGGAATCGTGTGACCGAGAGGAACACCATGGAGTAGGAATTTTGAAGAAAAAAGGTATCTAAATAAATTTCATTTTTTCACCAAATAGGCTTGTGGACTCACGAAAAGTTCGGTTTAAAGTGCAATTTCTCATTGCACCGATGGCCAACGAGGGGAAGGGAGGTTGCGTTGGAATCGTGTGACCGAGAGGAACGCCATAGAGTTGGAATTTGCAAGAAAAAAGGTCTCTAATGAAATTTCATTTTTTCACCAAATAGGCTTGTGGGCTAACGAAAAGTTCGGTTAAAAGTGCAATTTCTCATTGCACCGATGGCCAATGAGGGGAAGGGAGGTTGCGTTGGAATCGTGTGACCGAGAGGAACGCCATAGAGTTGGAATTTTCAAGAAAAAAGGTCTCTAAAGAAATTTCATTTTTTCACCAAATAGGCTTGTGGACTCACGAAAAGTTCGGTTTAAAGTGCAATTTCTCATTGCACCGATGGCCAACGAGGGGAAGGGAGGTTGCGTTGGAATCGTGTGACCGAGAGGAACGCCATAGAGTTGGAATTTGCAAGAAAAAAGGTCTCTAAAGAAATTTCAGTTTTTCACCAAATAGGCTTGTGGGCTCACGAAAAGTTCGGTTTAAAGTGCAATTTCTCATTGCACCGATGTCCAATGAGAGGAAGGGAGGTTGCGTTGGAATCGTGTGACCGAGAGGAACGCCATAGAGTTGGAATTTGCAAGAAAAAAGGTCTCTAAAGAAATTTCATTTTTTCACCAAATAGGCTTGTGGGCTAACGAAAAGTTCGGTTCAAAGTGCAATTTCTCATTGCACCGATGGCCAACGAGGGGAAGGGAGGTTGCGTTGGAATCGTGTGACCGAGAGGAACGCCATAGAGTTGGAATTTGCAAGAAAAAAGGTCTCTAAAGAAATTTCACTTTTTTCACTAAATAGGCTTGTGGACTCACGAAAAGTTCGGTTTAAAGTGCAATTTCTCATTGCACCGATGGCCAACGAGGGGAAGGGAGGTTGCGTTGGAATCGTGTGACCGAGAGGAACGCCATAGAGTTGGAATTTGCAAGAAAAAAGGTCTCTAAAGAAATTTCATTTTTTCACCAAATAGGCTTGTGGGCTAACGAAAAGTTCGGTTTAAAGTGCAATTTCTCATTGCACCGATGGCCAACGAGGGGAAGGGAGGTTGCGTTGGAATCGTGTGACCGAGAGGAACGCCATAGAGTTGGAATTTGTAAGAAAAAAGGTCTCTAAAGAAATTTCACTTTTTTCACCAAATAGGCTTGTGGGCTCACGAAAAGTTCGGTTTAAAGTGCAATTTCTCATTGCACCGATGTCCAACGAGAGGAAGGGAGGTTGCGTTGGAATCGTGTGACCGAGAGGAACGCCATAGAGTTGGAATTTGCAAGAAAAAAGGTCTCTAAAGAAATTTCATTTTTTCACCAAATAGGCTTGTGGGCTCACGAAAAGTTCGGTTAAAAGTGTAATTTCTCAATGCACCGATGGCCAATGAGGGGAAGGGAGGTTGCGTTGGAATCGTGTGACCGAGAGGAACGCCATAGAGTTGGAATTTGCAAGAAAAAAGGTCTCTAAAGAAATTTCACTTTTTTCACCAAATAGGCTTGTGGGCTCACGAAAAGTTCGGTTTAAAGTGCAATTTCTCATTGCACCGATGGCCAATGAGGGGAAGGGAGGTTGCGTTGGAATCGTGTGACCGAGAGGAACGCCGTAGAGTTGGAATTTGCAAGAAAAAAGGTTTCTAAAGAAATTTCATTTTTTCACCAAATAGGCTTGTGTGCTCTCGAAAAGTTCGGTTAAAAGTGCAATTTCTCATTGCACCGATGGCCAACGAGGGGAAGGGAGGTTGCGTTGGAATCGTGTGACCGAGAGGAACGCCATAGAGTTGGAATTTGCAAGAAAAAAGGTCTCTAAAGAATTTTCATTTTTTCACCAAATATGCTTGTGGGCTAACGAAATGTTCGGTTTAAAGTGCAATTTCTCATTGCACCGATGGCCAATGAGGGGAAGAGAGGTTGCGTTGGAATCGTGTGACCGAGAGGAACACCATGGAGTAGGAATTTTGAAGAAAAAAGGTATCTAAAGAAATTTCATTTTTTCACCAAATAGGCTTGTGGACTCACGAAAAGTTCGGTTTAAAGTGCAATTTCTCATTGCACCGATGGCCAACGAGGGGAAGGGAGGTTGCGTTGGAATCGTGTGACCGAGAGGAACGCCATAGAGTTGGAATTTGCAAGAAAAAAGGTCTCTAATGAAATTTCATTTTTTCACCAAATAGGCTTGTGGGCTAACGAAAAGTTCGGTTAAAAGTGCAATTTCTCATTGCACCGATGGCCAATGAGGGGAAGGGAGGTTGCGTTGGAATCGTGTGACCGAGAGGAACGCCATAGAGTTGGAATTTTCAAGAAAAAAGGTCTCTAAAGAAATTTCATTTTTTCACCAAATAGGCTTGTGGACTCACGAAAAGTTCGGTTTAAAGTGCAATTTCTCATTGCACCGATGGCCAACGAGGGGAAAGGAGGTTGCGTTGGAATCGTGTGACCGAGAGGAACGCCATAGAGTTGGAATTTGCAAGAAAAAAGGTCTCTAAAGAAATTTCAGTTTTTCACCAAATAGGCTTGTGGGCTCACGAAAAGTTCGGTTTAAAGTGCAATTTCTCATTGCACCGATGTCCAATGAGAGGAAGGGAGGTTGCGTTGGAATCGTGTGACCGAGAGGAACGCCATAGAGTTGGAATTTGCAAGAAAAAAGGTCTCTAAAGAAATTTCATTTTTTCACCAAATAGGCTTGTGGGCTAACGAAAAGTTCGGTTCAAAGTGCAATTTCTCATTGCACCGATGGCCAACGAGGGGAAGGGAGGTTGCGCTGGAATCGTGTGACCGAGAGGAACGCCATAGAGTTGGAATTTGCAAGAAAAAAGGTCTCTAAAGAAATTTCACTTTTTTCACTAAATAGGCTTGTGGACTCACGAAAAGTTCGGTTTAAAGTGCAATTTCTCATTGCACCGATGGCCAACGAGGGGAAGGGAGGTTGCGTTGGAATCGTGTGACCGAGAGGAACGCCATAGAGTTGGAATTTGCAAGAAAAAAGGTCTCTAAAGAAATTTCATTTTTTCACCAAATAGGCTTGTGGGCTAACGAAAAGTTCGGTTTAAAGTGCAATTTCTCATTGCACCGATGGCCAACGAGGGGAAGGGAGGTTGCGTTGGAATCGTGTGACCGAGAGGAACGCCATAGAGTTGGAATTTGCAAGAAAAAAGGTCTCTAAAGAAATTTCATTTTTTCACCAAATAGGCTTGTGGGCTAACGAAAAGTTCGGTTCAAAGTGCAATTTCTCATTGCACCGATGGCCAACGAGGGGAAGGGAGGTTGCGTTGGAATCGTGTGACCGAGAGGAACGCCATAGAGTTGGAATTTGCAATAAAAAAGGTCTCTAAAGAAATTTCACTTTTTTCACCAAATAGGCTTGTGGACTCACGAAAAGTTCGGTTTAAAGTGCAATTTCTCATTGCACCGATGGCCAACGAGGGGAAGGGAGGTTGCGTTGGAATCGTGTGACCGAGAGGAACGCCATAGAGTTGGAATTTGCAAGAAAAAAGGTCTCTAAAGAAATTACATTTTTTCACCAAATAGGCTTGTGGGCTAACGAAAAGTTCGGTTTAAAGTGCAATTTCTCATTGCACCGATGGCCAATGAGGGAAAGGGAGGTTGCGTTGGAATCGTGTGACCGAGAGGAACGCCATAGAGTTGGAATTTGCAAGAAAAAAGGTATCTAAAGAAATTTCATTTTTTCACCAAATAGGATTGTGGACTCACGAAAAGTTCGGTTTAAAGTGCAATTTCTCATTGCACCGATGGCCAACGAGGGGAAGGGAGGTTGCGTTGGAATCGTGTGACCGAGAGGAACGCCATAGAGTTGGAATTTGCAAGAAAAAAGGTCTCTAAAGAAATTTCATTTTTTCACCAAATAGGCTTGTGGGCTCACGAAAAGTTCGGTTAAAAGTGTAATTTCTCATTGCACCGATGGCCAATGAGGGGAAGGGAGGTTGCGTTGGAATCGTGTGACCGAGAGGAACGCCATAGAGTTGGAATTTGCAAGAAAAAAGGTCTCTAAAGAAATTTCACTTTTTTCACCAAATAGGCTTGTGGGCTCACGAAAAGTTCGGTTTAAAGTGCAATTTCTCATTGCACCGATGTCCAACGTGGGGAAGGGAGGTTGCGTTGGAATCGTGTGACCGAGAGGAACGCCATAGAGTTGGAATTTGCAAGAAAAAAGGTCTCTAAAGAAATTTTATTTTTTCACCAAATAGGCTTGTGGACTCATGAAAAGTTCGGTTAAAAGTGCAATTTCTCATTGCACCGATGGCCAACGAGGGGAAGGGAGGTTGCGTTGGAATAGTGTGACCGAGAGGAACGCCATAGAGTTGGAATTTGCAAGAAAAAAGGTCTCTAAAGAAATTTCATTTTTTCACCAAATAGGCTTGTGGGCTAACGAAAAGTTCGGTTTAAAGTGCAATTTCTCATTGCACCGATGGCCAACGAGGGGAAGGGAGGTTGCGTTGGAATCGTGTGACCGAGAGGAACGCCATAGAGTTGGAATTTGGAAGAAAAAAGGTCTCTAAAGAAATTTCACTTTTTTCACCAAATAGGCTTGTGGGCTCACGAAAAGTTCGGTTTAAAGTGCAATTTCTCATTGCACCGATGTCCAACGAGAGGAAGGGAGGTTGCGTTGGAATCGTGTGACCGAGAGGAACACCATAGAGTTGGAATTTGCAAGAAAAAAGGTCTCTAAAGAAATTTCATTTTTTCACCAAATAGGCTTGTGGGATAACGAAAAGTTCGGTTCAAAGTGTAATTTCTCATTGCACCGATGGCCAACGAGGGGAAGGGAGGTTGCGTTGGAATCGTGTGACCGATAGGAACGCCATAGAGTTGGAATTTGCAAGAAAAAAGGTATCTAAAGAAATTTCACTTTTTTCACCAAATAGGCTTGTGGGCTAACGAAAAGTTCGGTTTAAAGTGCAATTTCTCATTGCACCGATGGCCAACGAGGGGAAGGGAGGTTGCGTTGGAATCGTGTGACCGAGAGGAACGCCATAGAGTTGGAATTTGCAAGAAAAAAGGTCTCTAAAGAAATTTCACTTTTTTCACCAAATAGGCTTGTGGGCTCACGAAAAGTTCGGTTTAAAGTGCAATTTCTCATTGCACCGATGTCCAACGAGAGGAAGGGAGGTTGCGTTGGAATCGTGTGACCGAGAGGAACGCCATAGAGTTGGAATTTGCAAGAAAAAAGGTCTCTAAAGAAATTTCATTTTTTCACCAAATAGGCTTGTGGGCTCACGAAAAGTTCGGTTAAAAGTGTAATTTCTCATTGCACCGATGGCCAATGAGGGGAAGGGAGGTTGCGTTGGAATCGTGTGACCGAGAGGAACGCCATAGAGTTGGAATTTGCAAAAAAAAAAAGGTCTCTAAAGAAATTTCACTTTTTTCACCAAATAGGCTTGTGGGCTCACGAAAAGTTCGGTTTAAAGTGCAATTTCTCATTGCACCGATGGCCAATGAGGGGAAGGGAGGTTGCGTTGGAATCGTGTGACCGAGAGGAACGCCATAGAGTTGGAATTTGCAAGAAAAAATGTCTCTAAAGAAATTTCACTTTTTTCACCGAATAGGCTTGTGGGCTCACGAAAAGTTCGGTTTAAAGTGCAATTTCTCATTGCACCGATGGCCAATGAGGGGAAGGGAGGTTGCGTTGGAATCGTGTGACCGAGAGGAACTCCGTAGAGTTGGAATTTGCAAGAAAAAAGGTCTCTAAAGAAATTTCATTTTTTCACCAAATATGCTTGTGGGCTAACGAAAAGTTCGGTTTAAAGTGCAATTTCTCATTGCACCGATGGCCAATGAGGGGAAGGGAGGTTGCGTTGGAATCGTGTGACCGAGAGGAACGCCATAGAGTTGGAATTTGCAAGAAAAAATGTCTCTAAAGAAATTTCACTTTTTTCACCGAATAGGCTTGTGGGCTCACGAAAAGTTCGGTTTAAAGTGCAATTTCTCATTGCACCGATGGCCAACGAGAGGAAGGGAGGTTGCGTTGGAATCGTGTGACCGAGAGGAACGCCATAGAGTTAGAATTGGCAAGAAAAAAGATCTAAAGAAATTTCAATTTTTCACCAAATAGGCTTGTGGGCTAACGAAAAGTTCGGTTAAAAGTGTAATTTCTCATTGCACCGATGGCCAATGAGGGGAAGGGAGGTTGCGTTGGATTCGTGTGACCGAGAGGAACGCCATAGAGTTGGAATTTGCAAGAAAAAAGGTATCTAAAGAAATTTCATTTTTTCACCAAATAGGATTGTGGACTCACGAAAAGTTCGGTTTAAAGTGCAATTTCTCATTGCACCGATGGCCAACGAGGGGAAGGGAGGTTGCGTTGGAATCGTGTGACCGAGAGGAACGCCATAGAGTTGGAATTTGCAAGAAAAAAGGTCTCTAAAGAAATTTCATTTTTTCACCAAATAGGCTTGTGGGCTCACGAAAAGTTCGGTTAAAAGTGTAATTTCTCATTGCACCGATGGCCAATGAGGGGAAGGGAGGTTGCGTTGGAATCGTGTGACCGAGAGGAACGCCATAGAGTTGGAATTTGCAAGAAAAAAGGTCTCTAAAGAAATTTCACTTTTTTCACCAAATAGGCTTGTGGGCTCACGAAAAGTTCGGTTTAAAGTGCAATTTCTCATTGCACCGATGGCCAATGAGGGGAAGGGAGGTTGCGTTGGAATCGTGTGACCGAGAGGAACTCCGTAGAGTTGGAATTTGCAAGAAAAAAGGTCTCTAAAGAAATTTCATTTTTTCACCAAATAGGCTTGTGTGCTAACGAAAAGTTCGGTTAAAAGTGCAATTTCTCATTGCACCGATGGCCAATGAGGGGAAGGGAGGTTGCGTTGGAATCGTGTGACCGAGAGGAACTCCGTAGAGTTGGAATTTGCAAGAAAAAAGGTCTCTAAAGAAATTTCATTTTTTCACCAAATATGCTTGTGGGCTAACGAAAAGTTCGGTTTAAAGTGCAATTTCTCATTGCACCGATGGCCAATGAGGGGAAGGGAGGTTGCGTTGGAATCGTGTGACCGAGAGGAACGCCATAGAGTTGGAATTTGCAAGAAAAAATGTCTCTAAAGAAATTTCACTTTTTTCACCGAATAGGCTTGTGGGCTCACGAAAAGTTCGGTTTAAAGTGCAATTTCTCATTGCACCGATGGCCAACGAGAGGAAGGGAGGTTGCGTTGGAATCGTGTGACCGAGAGGAACGCCATAGAGTTGGAATTGGCAAGAAAAAAGGTCTCTAAAGAAATTTCAATTTTTCACCAAATAGGCTTGTGGGCTAACGAAAAGTTCGGTTAAAAGTGTAATTTCTCATTGCACCGATGGCCAATGAGGGGAAGGGAGGTTGCGTTGGATTCGTGTGACCGAGAGGAACGCCATAGAGTTGGAATTTGCAAGAAAAAAGGTATCTAAAGAAATTTCATTTTTTCACCAAATAGGATTGTGGACTCACGAAAAGTTCGGTTTAAAGTGCAATTTCTCATTGCACCGATGGCCAACGAGGGGAAGGGAGGTTGCGTTGGAATCGTGTGACCGAGAGGAACGCCATAGAGTTGGAATTCGCAAGAAAAAAGGTCTCTAAAGAAATTTCATTTTTTCACCAAATAGGCTTGTGGGCTCACGAAAAGTTCGGTTAAAAGTGTAATTTCTCATTGCACCGATGGCCAATGAGGGGAAGGGAGGTTGCGTTGGAATCATGTGACCGAGAGGAACGCCATAGAGTTGGAATTTGCAAGAAAAAAGGTCTCTAAAGAAATTTCACTTTTTTCACCAAATACGCTTGTGGGCTCACGAAAAGTTCGGTTTAAAGTGCAATTTCTCATTGCACCGATGTCCAACGTGGGGAAGGGAGGTTGCGTTGGAATCGTGTGACCGAGAGGAACGCCATAGAGTTGGAATTTGCAAGAAAAAAGGTCTCTAAAGAAATTTCATTTTTTCACCAAATAGGCTTGTGGACTCATGAAAAGTTCGGTTAAAAGTGCAATTTCTCATTGCACCGATGGCCAACGAGGGGAAGGGAGGTTGCGTTGGAATAGTGTGACCGAGAGGAACGCCATAGAGTTGGAATTTGCAAGAAAAAAGGTCTCTAAAGAAATTTCATTTTTTCACCAAATAGGCTTGTGGGCTAACGAAAAGTTCGGTTTAAAGTGCAATTTCTCATTGCACCGATGGCCAACGAGGGGAAGGGAGGTTGCGTTGGAATCGTGTGACCGAGAGGAACGCTATAGAGTTGGAATTTGGAAGAAAAAAGGTCTCTAAAGAAATTTCACTTTTTTCACCAAATAGGCTTGTGGGCTCACGAAAAGTTCGGTTTAAAGTGCAATTTCTCATTGCACCGATGTCCAACGAGAGGAAGGGAGGTTGCGTTGGAATCGTGTGACCGAGAGGAACACCATAGAGTTGGAATTTGCAAGAAAAAAGGTCTCTAAAGAAATTTCATTTTTTCACCAAATAGGCTTGTGGGCTAACGAAAAGTTCGGTTCAAAGTGTAATTTCTCATTGCACCGATGGCCAACGAGGGGAAGGGAGGTTGCGTTGGAATCGTGTGACCGATAGGAACGCCATAGAGTTGGAATTTGCAAGAAAAAAGGTCTCTAAAGAAATTTCACTTTTTTCACCAAATAGGCTTGTGGGCTAACGAAAAGTTCGGTTTAAAGTGCAATTTCTCATTGCACCGATGGCCAACGAGGGGAAGGGAGGTTGCGTTGGAATCGTGTGACCGAGAGGAACGCCATAGAGTTGGAATTTGCAAGAAAAAAGGTCTCTAAAGAAATTTCACTTTTTTCACCAAATAGGCTTGTGGGCTCACGAAAAGTTCGGTTTAAAGTGCAATTTCTCATTGCACCGATGTCCAACGAGAGGAAGGGAGGTTGCGTTGGAATCGTGTGACCGAGAGGAACGCCATAGAGTTGGAATTTGCAAGAAAAAAGGTCTCTAAAGAAATTTCATTTTTTCACCAAATAGGCTTGTGGGCTCACGAAAAGTTCGGTTAAAAGTGTAATTTCTCATTGCACCGATGGCCAATGAGGGGAAGGGAGGTTGCGTTGGAATCGTGTGACCGAGAGGAACGACATAGAGTTGGAATTTGCAAAAAAAAAAAGGTCTCTAAAGAAATTTCACTTTTTTCACCAAATAGGCTTGTGGGCTCACGAAAAGTTCGGTTTAAAGTGCAATTTCTCATTGCACCGATGGCCAATGAGGGGAAGGGAGGTTGCGTTGGAATCGTGTGACCGAGAGGAACGCCATAGAGTTGGAATTTGCAAGAAAAAATGTCTCTAAAGAAATTTCACTTTTTTTACCGAATAGGCTTGTGGGCTCACGAAAAGTTCGGTTTAAAGTGCAATTTCTCATTGCACCGATGGCCAACGAGAGGAAGGGAGGTTGCGTTGGAATCGTGTGACCGAGAGGAACGCCATAGAGTTGGAATTGGCAAGAAAAAAGATCTAAAGAAATTTCAATTTTTCACCAAATAGGCTTGTGGGCTAACGAAAAGTTCGGTTAAAAGTGTAATTTCTCATTGCACCGATGGCCAATGAGGGGAAGGGAGGTTGCGTTGGATTCGTGTGACCGAGAGGAACGCCATAGAGTTGGAATTTGCAAGAAAAAAGGTATCTAAAGAAATTTCATTTTTTCACCAAATAGGATTGTGGACTCACGAAAAGTTCGGTTTAAAGTGCAATTTCTCATTGCACCGATGGCCAACGAGGGGAAGGGAGGTTGCGTTGGAATCGTGTGACCGAGAGGAACGCCATAGAGTTGGAATTTGCAAGAAAAAAGGTCTCTAAAGAAATTTCATTTTTTCACCAAATAGGCTTGTGGGCTCACGAAAAGTTCGGTTAAAAGTGTAATTTCTCATTGCACCGATGGCCAATGAGGGGAAGGGAGGTTGCGTTGGAATCGTGTGACCGAGAGGAACGCCATAGAGTTGGAATTTGCAAGAAAAAAGGTCTCTAAAGAAATTTCACTTTTTTCACCAAATAGGCTTGTGGGCTCACGAAAAGTTCGGTTTAAAGTGCAATTTCTCATTGCACCGATGGCCAATGAGGGGAAGGGAGGTTGCGTTGGAATCGTGTGACCGAGAGGAACGCCATAGAGTTGGAATTTGCAAGAAAAAAGGTCTCTAAAGAAATTTCATTTTTTCACCAAATATGCTTGTGAGCTAACGAAAAGTTCGGTTTAAAGTGCAATTTCTCATTGCACCGATGGCCAATGAGGGGAAGGGAGGTTGCGTTGGAATCGTGTGACCGAGAGGAACGCCATAGAGTTGGAATTTGCAAGAAAAAATGTCTCTAAAGAAATTTCACTTTTTTCACCGAATAGGCTTGTGGGCTCACGAAAAGTTCGGTTTAAAGTGCAATTTCTCATTGCACCGATGGCCAACGAGGGGAAGGGAGGTTGCGTTGGAATCGTGTGACCGAGAGGAACCCCATAGAGTTGGAATTGGCAAGAAAAAAGGTCTCTAAAGAAATTTCAGTTTTTCACCAAATAGGCTTGTGGGCTCACGAAAAGTTCGGTTTAAAGTGCAATTTCTCATTGCACCGATGTCCAACGAGAGGAAGGGAGGTTGCGTTGGAATCGTGTGACCGAGAGGAACGCCATAGAGTTGGAATTTGCAAGAAAAAAGGTCTCTAAAGAAATTTCATTTTTTCACCAAATAGGCTTGTGGACTCACGAAAAGTTCGGTTTAAAGTGCAATTTCTCATTGCACCGATGGCCAATGAGGGGAAGGGAGGTTGCGTTGGAATCGTGTGACCGAGAGGAACGCCATAGAGTTGGAATTTGTAAGAAAAAAGGTCTCTAAAGAAATTTCACTTTTTTCACCAAATAGGCTTGTGGGCTCACGAAAAGTTCGGTTTAAAGTGCAATTTCTCATTGCACCGATGTCCAACGAGAGGAAGGGAGGTTGCGTTGGAATCGTGTGACCGAGAGGAACGCCATAGAGTTGGAATTTGCAAGAAAAAAGGTCTCTAAAGAAATTTCATTTTTTCACCAAATAGGCTTGTGGGCTCACGAAAAGTTCGGTTAAAAGTGTAATTTCTCATTGCACCGATGGCCAATGAGGGGAAGGGAGGTTGCGTTGGAATCGTGTGACCGAGAGGAACGCCATAGAGTTGGAATTTGCAAGAAAAAAGGTCTCTAAAGAAATTTCACTTTTTTCACCAAATAGGCTTGTGGACTCACGAAAAGTTCGGTTTAAAGTGCAATTTCTCATTGCACCGATGGCCAACGAGGGGAAGGGAGGTTGCGTTGGAATCGTGTGACCGAGAGGAACGCCATAGAGTTGGAATTTGCAAGAAAAAAGGTCTCTAAAGAAATTTCACTTTTTTCACCAAATAGGCTTGTGGACTCACGAAAAGTTCGGTTTAAAGTGCAATTTCTCATTGCACCGATGGCCAACGAGGGGAAGGGAGGTTGCGTTGGAATCGTGTGACGGAGAGGAACGCCATAGAGTTGGAATTTGCAAGAAAAAAGGTCTCTAAAGAAATTTCATTTTTTCACCAAATAGGCTTGTGGGCTAACGAAAAGTTCGGTTTAAAGTGCAATTTCTCATTGCACCGATGGCAAATGAGGGGAAGGGAGGTTGCGTTGGAATCGTGTGACCGAGAGGAACGCCATAGAGTTGGAATTTGTAAGAAAAAAGGTCTCTAAAGAAATTTCACTTTTTTCACCAAATAGGCTTGTGGGCTCACGAAAAGTTCGGTTTAAAGTGCAATTTCTCATTGCACCGATGTCCAACGAGAGGAAGGGAGGTTGCGTTGGAATCGTGTGACCGAGAGGAACGCCATAGAGTTGGAATTTGCAAGAAAAAAGGTCTCTAAAGAAATTTCATTTTTTCACCAAATAGGCTTGTGGGCTCACGAAAAGTTCGGTTAAAAGTGTAATTTCTCATTGCACCGATGGCCAATGAGGGGAAGGGAGGTTGCGTTGGAATCGTGTGACCGAGAGGAACGCCATAGAGTTGGAATTTGCAAAAAAAAAGGTCTCTAAAGAAATTTCACTTTTTTCACCAAATAGGCTTGTGGGCTCACGAAAAGTTCGGTTTAAAGTGCAATTTCTCATTGCACCGATGGCCAATGAGGGGAAGGGAGGTTGCGTTGGAATCGTGTGACCGAGAGGAACGCCATAGAGTTGGAATTTGCAAGAAAAAATGTCTCTAAAGAAATTTCGCTTTTTTCACCGAATAGGCTTGTGGGCTCACGAAAAGTTCGGTTTAAAGTGCAATTTCTCATTGCACCGATGGCCAATGAGGGGAAGGGAGGTTGCGTTGGAATCGTGTGACCGAGAGGAACTCCGTAGAGTTGGAATTTGCAAGAAAAAAGGTCTCTAAAGAAATTTCATTTTTTCACCAAATAGGCTTGTGTGCTAACGAAAAGTTCGGTTAAAAGTGCAATTTCTCATTGCACCGATGGCCAATGAGGGGAAGGGAGGTTGCGTTGGAATCGTGTGACCGAGAGGAACTCCGTAGATTGGAATTTGCAAGAAAAAAGGTCTCTAAAGAAATTTCATTTTTTCACCAAATATGCTTGTGGGCTAACGAAAAGTTCGGTTTAAAGTGCAATTTCTCATTGCACCGATGGCCAATGAGGGGAAGGGAGGTTGCGTTGGAATCGTGTGACCGAGAGGAACGCCATAGAGTTGGAATTTGCAAGAAAAAATGTCTCTAAAGAAATTTCACTTTTTTCACCGAATATGCTTGTGGGCTCACGAAAAGTTCGGTTTAAAGTGCAATTTCTCATTGCACCGATGGCCAACGAGAGGAAGGGAGGTTGAGTTGGAATCGTGTGACCGAGAGGAACGCCATAGAGTTGGAATTGGCAAGAAAAAAGGTCTCTAAAGAAATTTCAATTTTTCACCAAATAGGCTTGTGGGCTAACGAAAAGTTCGGTTAAAAGTGTAATTTCTCATTGCACCGATGGCCAATGAGGGGAAGGGAGGTTGCGTTGGATTCGTGTGACCGAGAGGAACGCCATAGAGTTGGAATTTGCAAGAAAAAAGGTATCTAAAGAAATTTCATTTTTTCACCAAATAGGATTGTGGACTCACGAAAAGTTCGGTTTAAAGTGCAATTTCTCATTGCACCGATGGCCAACGAGGGGAAGGGAGGTTGCGTTGGAATCGTGTGACCGAGAGGAACGCCATAGAGTTGGAATTTGCAAGAAAAAAGGTCTCTAAAGAAATTTCATTTTTTCACCAAATAGGCTTGTGGGCTCACGAAAAGTTCGGTTAATAGTGTAATTTCTCATTGCACCGATGGCCAATGAGGGGAAGGGAGGTTGCGTTGGAATCGTGTGACCGAGAGGAACGCCATAGAGTTGGAATTTGCAAGAAAAAAGGTCTCTAAAGAAATTTCACTTTTTTCACCAAATAGGCTTGTGGGCTCACGAAAAGTTCGGTTTAAAGTGCAATTTCTCATTGCACCGATGGCCAATGAGGGGAAGGGAGGTTGCGTTGGAATCGTGTGACCGAGAGGAACGCCATAGAGTTGGAATTTGCAAGAAAAAAGGTCTCTAAAGAAATTTCATTTTTTCACCAAATATGCTTGTGGGCTAACGAAAAGTTCGGTTTAAAGTGCAATTTCTCATTGCACCGATGGCCAATGAGGGGAAGGGAGGTTGCGTTGGAATCGTGTGACCGAGAGGAACGCCATAGAGTTGGAATTTGCAAGAAAAAATGTCTCTAAAGAAATTTCACTTTTTTCACCGAATAGGCTTGTGGGCTCACGAAAAGTTCGGTTTAAAGTGCAATTTCTCATTGCACCGATGGCCAACGAGGGGAAGGGAGGTTGCGTTGGAATCGTGTGACCGAGAGGAACGCCATAGAGTTGGAATTGGCAAGAAAAAAGGTCTCTAAAGAAATTTCAATTTTTCACCAAATAGGCTTGTGGGCTAACGAAAAGTTCGGTTAAAAGTGTAATTTCTCATTGCACCGATGGCCAATGAGGGGAAGGGAGGTTGCGTTGGATTCGTGTGACCGAGAGGAACGCCATAGAGTTGGAATTTGCAAGAAAAAAGGTATCTAAAGAAATTTCATTTTTTCACCAAATAGGCTTGTGGACTCACGAAAAGTTCTGTTTAAAGTGCAATTTCTCATTGCACCGATGGCCAACGAGGGGAAGGGAGGTTGCGTTGGAATCGTGTGAACGAGAGGAACGCCATAGAGTTGGAATTTGCAAGAAAAAAGGTCTCTAAAGAAATTTCATTTTTTCACCAAATAGGCTTGTGGGCTCACGAAAAGTTCGGTTAAAAGTGTAATTTCTCATTGCACCGATGGCCAATGAGGGGAAGGGAGGTTGCGTTGGAATCGTGTGACCGAGAGGAACGCCATAGAGTTGGAA